>PVJH01048166.1:0-10935 GCA_004026705.1 Nesogale talazaci | reverse complement strand
ACAGCAGTTCCAGGGGAAAGCTGCTATTGTGGAGAAGTTGTCTAGCCTTCCGTTCCAGAAAATCCAGCACAGCATCACGTCGCAGGACCATCAGCCCACGCCAGACAGCTGCATCCTCAGCATGGTGGTGGGCCAGCTGAAGGCCGATGAAGACCCCATCATGGGCTTTCACCAGATGTTCCTACTGAAGAACATCAACAATGCCTGGGTCTGCACCAACGACATGTTCAGGCTGGCTCTGCACAACTTCGGCTGACCTCGTCCCAGCCAGGCACTCACACTGTTTCCTCCTCCTCCTTCCCCTCCTCCTCCTCCTCCTCCTCCTCCCCCCGATACTATCCACACTCCTCCAGATGCTCCAAACATCACGCACCAGCCAGGCCCCAGTGGGAGCGGCGCAGTGCGCTGCTGCCACCCAGGTGCTGGGCATGATGTTTGGACCCTAGGTAGTCGCATCTGACAGAAGTTTGTGTTGTACCAGCGCATGCCTTGGAAAGACTTAAAGTAATGCAAAAGGTTGTCCCTTTGGTCTTTTTTTTTTTTTCCTTTAAAAAAAAAATCCACTGACAAGTTGCTCTAGTAACCCAAAGAAGTGAAGGAGAAAGCAGCTGCCTCACCACCCAGATATTGATTTGTTCAGATGTTTCAATGCCTCATGATACAATAAAACCACAAAAACTTTCTTAACAGTTGAGATTGTTTTACTTAGTTTAAGAGTTGGCCGGGCACCAAGCGCTGCCTTGCCCCCATTGCCTCTCCCATGCCTCACCCGCCCACTTCTGCCCTAACTCGGTAAGGCCTGTTGGTGGAACAGGAAGGCCACAGCTGCTGAAGCTGCACCTGCAGTCAGAGTCGCTCCCTCCAGCTGGCCATCGGGGAAGTCAGCTGCAGACAGGGGAGGGCTCTGGCCTGTTCTGACTCCAGGAGCAGGAAAGATGTCGCTGATGCCGACAGCCAGGTCTTCCTAGGAAGAAGGCAGGTTCTGAACCCCTTGGAAGCTGGAGCGAGCTTGGTGGAAACCCCATCAGGTCTGGGTCTTCTAGCTTCAAGATACCGATGAGCCAAGCAAGTGAAAGGGGGCCTGCTCTCAGCCCTCTATCCCTAGAAGGGTCAGGAGCTCATCCAAAGTGCCCCCCTGCCCCAGCCCTACCCCAGCAGAGGGCAGCTGTGAGCCGATCCTGTATACTTGCTCGATGTATCCTTGCCCAAAGTTCTGGGTGGTCAGAACAGCTAAGCCAAGCTGCTGACCATAGATTTGGAGCTGTGGAAGGAGGCTGTTGTCAGATTTTGAGGGTTTCATACCCCTGGAATTTTACCCTTCCAGTCTTTGCAGGGCATCTCTAGGGAACCCTTCTGTCCCCTCCATGGCTACACGCTTTCACACTGCCTTCTAGTACCAGGAAGTCAGTTCTTGGTGTTTTCTGCTGCTCAGTTTTGAGACCACTCGCCCTGTGGGTTTGTAAACAAGATGGCAGTTGCAGACTAGAACCAACCTCAGGACTTGGGTTGATGCCCCAGCGAGGGGTGTGTGTGTCTTAGGATTGGTGAAGGCACAACAGCTCACCCTGACCCAGAACGCCCCCACCCTCCACTGTGGCTGGAAGACAGAAGTCTTTCTCGGGCCCTCCAGTCGTCTGGCTACACTGGTCACAGGGCTGGCTGTGGTCTGTTTCTTGACAAGATGGCCAACTCAGGAGATTTCAGTGGGCCTGGTGTCGGGGCTGCTGTGAATGGGAGGGTAGGGGGTCAGTCAGGGACCTCTAAACCACCCTGTATAAAATCTGCAATACTGCTGCATCCATGTACCTGTGCCTGAAATGTCTGCAATAAAGAAGTGTTTGTAAAAAAAATAATAATAATAATTTATTCGGGGGCTTTTACAACTCTTATAATATTCGATACATCATTTGTATCAAACATAGTTGTATACATGTTGCCATATTCATTTCCAAATATTTTCTCCTTGAGCCCTTGGTATAAACTCCTCTTTCCCCCTCTTTTTTTTTGGGGGGGGGGCATCACTGCTCTCCGGTGGTGGGAGTAGGAGGCCCAGCCCCACTGCTAGAATTGAACCTCCGTCCCAGTGGGCCGCAGTCCCGCGCACAACCACTATGCCACCGGGGCTCAGCCCTCCCCCTCTTTTTTTTAATGAATCATTTTATTGGGGACTCATACAACTCCCCTCACAATCCAGACATACATCAATTATATGCAGGCCACATGTGCACACTTGTTGTCATCATCACTCTCAAAACATCCTCCCTCCACTTAGGCCCCCAGTACCAGCTCCCCATATTTTCCTTAGCCCCACCCTCTCCCCGATGAACCCTTAATAATTTACAAATTATTATTACTTTTCCACATCATACACTGTCCAATGTGCCCCTTCGCTCACTTCCCTGTTGTCCATGTCCCAGAGAGGAGGTTCTATGTAGATCCCTGAAACTGGCTTTCCCTTTCTATTCCACCATCCCTGGACCCTCCCAGTATCACCACTCCCACCACTAGTCCTGAGGGAATATCTATCCTAAATTCCCCATGTTTCCGACTCCAGTGTACATCCCTGTTCTAGCCGGACTTGTCTGGTATAATTGGGATCATGATAGGGGGCGGGAGGAAGCATTTGAGAACTAGAGGAATGTTACATATTTCATCGTTACTACACTGTACCTTGATTGGCTCTTCTCCTCCCTGCAACCCCTCTGTAAGAGGATGTCGCTTCACCTATTGATGGGCTTTGGGTCCCCAAGCTGTACTCCCCCCACCCCATTTATAATGATATAATTTTTGTTCTTTGATGCCTGGCACTGGACCCCTCAAACACCTCGTGGTCACACATGAGCCTGTAACTTTTGGGGGGGGGGGTGCATCACTGCCCACTGGTGGTCATGGGAGCTACCCAGCCTTGCTCCTGAGAGAGGCTGCTGGATTTGAACCGCCAGCTCAGTTGGCCGCAGTCCGGCGCACTCAACCACTAAGCCACTGGGGCTCAGACCGAGTCTGTAACTTTTAATGGAAGTAGAAAACTTCCTCTTTGTCCTGCAGAGCAGCTGGTGGTTTCAAACTGATGAGCTTGAGGGCAGTGGTCCAAGTCATCCCCTACTATGCCACCAGGCTCCCACTCCATGAGTTTTTGGCAGCCTCAACCTATGCAGGAAGGTGGGGGCAACCCATTGTCATAGTAACTTAAATATCTTAGGACCTCAGGTGGGTGAGAAACCTGTATTATCCAGCTCTTAAAAAAAAAAAAAAACAGTTGAAAAACAAAGCAAACAGACAAAGCCTTGCAGACTGGACTTTGTGTGCTTATCTTGTTCTGCCGTCGTGTGAATGGCCATGCCCCAGAACCACATTCTTGAACATCAATAATAAATATTCCAAAGGGCTTGTGGGAGAACAAACAGTCTCTCTCTCTCTCTCTCTCTCTCTCTCTCTCTCTCTCTCTCTCTCCCCCACCCCCCCCACCCAGAAGTCAGACTTCATGTTCTGGACACAGGAAGGCTCTGAAGGCCACACCTTTCTGCTTGCCAGCTGCCTCTGAGCAAACTGCGACCTCTGCTTTCAGAGAGCCCTGCCTGTCAGCTCTTCCCCGAGGATGGGTTCAGTGGGCCTTCTCCTCACGGGGAGGCTTGGGGATCACCCCATCCTGGCAGCGTCCCTGGCTTTTCTACCCTTGGCCAGGGGCCCTCTTCAGCATTCCTGCACAGCATTTCAATAGAATGTTTACTGTGTTCGTGCCCAGCTAAATATTGACCTTGCTGGGGAGGAAATAAATCTCAAGGCAGGGAAACAGCCCAGTGATTGGCTTGAGGCTGGATACATTTTTATAAAATCCTCGCAAACACGAGTAGATTTCAACGAACACTGTGAGCACCTGTACTGTGTCAGGAAAGCAGATGGCCCCAGGCCCCTCGAACCAGGCCTGTCTGAGACAGGACTCGGTGATATTCCAGGATGAGAGATGAGGGCTAGGTCCTGGTGTATATAGCCCTTTGACAAAAATTGTACCAGTTGGGCATTCCAGAGAATGTAACATTTCCTTCAAAGACAGAACTGTAAGAGAACTATAATCATAGTAGTCCTCCAGTGGAAGGGGCTGGTTTAGATGAAACGGGAATGGCAGAAAGCTGGTGATCAGCCCAGAGTATTCTTGAGGTAATTGTATATATTTACATAGGCAACATCATGGGTTACATGCTGAGCTGTGAACTGCAAGGTCAGCAGTTCAAATGCACCAGATGCTCCAAGGGAGAAAGGTGAGGCTTTCTGCTCCCATCAAGATTCTGATCTGCTCTAGACGGTCGTGATGATTTGCCTTTACAGGTGTGTACAATGTCTCAAAATAATAAGGTAGGTTAAAAAAAAATTCCTGGGGCTGAGCTCTGGTGGCGTCGTGGTTGTGCGCGGGACTGCGGCCCACTGGGATGGAGGTTCGATTCCAGCTCCAAGG
The DNA here is from genome assembly GCA_004026705.1 of Nesogale talazaci. Taxonomy (NCBI): domain Eukaryota; kingdom Metazoa; phylum Chordata; class Mammalia; order Afrosoricida; family Tenrecidae; genus Nesogale; species Nesogale talazaci. The sequence continues at coordinate 6,485 of PVJH01048166.1, read as the reverse complement.
AGCAAAGGCTGAGCCTCCTACTTCCACCACCAGAGGGTAGTGATGCCCCCCCCCCAAAAAAAAATTCCTGTACCCACTTTCATTGATATGAATGAAGCATGGACAAGATGTTCTGGGGCGCGATGATAGGCATGTTTTGAAAGCAAGAGGGAAGGACAGAAAAAGTTACTGGTCATTTGTAATTTCCCAGGTATCTAGTGTGCGCTCTCTTCTGCAAACCTCATAGTAACGGCTTCAGGAGCTATCTCCCCTCATCTGATAAATGGAGAGACTGTGGCTTGGCGAAGTTAGGTAACTGGCTATGTAAGTAAAAGAGGTAGAATTTGAAGCCCAAACTGCCCAACTCCCTCTTTCTACCAGTGTGCCTCACCTCGTCCCCGCCCCCACCCCCCGGCCACATTTTCCTGCTGGAGAGAGCCTGGGGGTTAGGGCTCTGGTTGGGGGAGTGGGAATTATTAGAACCTAAAGGAGTTCCCCTCCCCCCACATATCACTACTCTTAGGGCTCACAACTTAGTCAGGATCTGTATTCAGAAAGATAGATGATTGAAGCAGCAAGCAACCTTATAATGGGCCCAGAATTGTCCCTGGACCCTCAGCAGTGGTTCTGGTGATAGGACAAGGGGTTAGACTCAGCCCGTCACCCTCCCTCCTTTTTGGACACAGAGCCATGAGTGATGAGCTGGCACTGGGCCCAGATGAGGCTGTGGCATTTGGTCTACTGGCCACCAGCAGTGCCCAGGCATGTGGGAGGAGGTCTCTGTTAGCTCTGTGTCGTGTCCCCCCCCCAGTCGAGGGGGAGGGGGGAAGAAAACTTGTTTCTTGCCAACAGAGTCAACCCCACAGAGACTGAGGAGGCTGACACTGGCAGTCACACACGGCCACCTTGAGAGTGCCCCTTTGCTGGCCAACGCATCACGGTGACAGATGTCAGATGTAGCACCGCTAGCCACGGGCCCATTACGGACCGGGAAAGCGGCTGTCGTTTCTGATGGCAGCTTTTCCCGGCCAGGGACACATAGAGCAAAGCAACGTGCCAAACGTGGCAGGAGGGGCCGCTTCCCTGCAGCTCACAGTACTCGTGGCCCGGACCCCGACAGAGGCGGTGGACAGCTCCAAGCTCCCCGATCCTTCAGAGCCCATTTGGCGCTAAATAAATGCCCTCGCCGTGCTTATCCATCTGCATCAGAGCCCAGCTTTTTACTGCCCGGTTTGAACCCACCTGTACTCTTTGCTGCCTCCATCTGAACTCGTGGCCTCCCAGGTGCCTTTTCAAATGCTCTGTCCCAGGAAGGAGCCAGGTGATTAGATTCTAAAAGAGAACTTGACTGCAGAGTCCAGAAAGTTAATCACTGATGGAAGGATCAGGGTCTTTATCTTCCTGGATGAGGTCAAGCATCTCAGTGGGTCCTCTGGTGGTACTTTAGTGTTTCTCGGCTCGCAGGCAAGCCCTTAGCCCTGTACGGGCTTGTAAAAGCTTCTCTGGATTGTAAAAAGCCCAGCACAACAAACACCTAGAGAATTCCCTCTATACCAGTGGTTCTCAGCCTGTGGCTTGCAACCCCTTCATAGGGGTCGCCCCATTCATAACACTAGTAAAATTGCAGTGATGAAGCAGCAACGGAAATAAATTTATGGTCAGAGGGGTCAGCACAAAGTGCGGAACTGTATGAAAGGGTTGCGGCATTAGGAAAGTGGATAACCACTGTTCTAGACAAGATTCCCTCACTCCCCCAAATTCATCTAGAAATCAGACAGAGTCATAAGTTTTCCCCCAAATCTCCCACCCTCAAATCCTCTACATCCTCTAAATCACGGCTTCTTGAGCTAAGGGTGGAGACCCCACATGGAAACTCACAACAGAATGTGGGGGCTGTGGAAATTTTGGCAGCAGGGGCTGGCTTTTGAACGTGCAGTGACCAAGAATGGATGTAGAACGATACACATCCCGACTCCGAGGTGTCTCTGGCAGCGCTCGCTGGTGTTGCAAATTTGGGGGGCAAAGAGGCGCAGCGAGTGGAAAAGGTTTCAGAAGCCCTGTTCTAAAGGATGGTTTCCTATAACACATGGAATAACAGAATGCTCCCTTTTTTCCAGGTTCCGTTCCAACTGAGTGCTCCCCCACCCCACCCCAATAAAAGGTGTTCGGTTTCTAATAGGTCACAATTTCCCCTGCAGTGCTGGGTCTGTCTTGGAAGAAGTACAGCCAGAGGGCCCTTAGAGGCGAGGATGGCACACGATGTGCCCATGGCGTCAGTGGGAGAGGCCAGTCCCTCGAGGAGGACGTCCTGGTCTGGTAGAGTAGGGGGGCAGCAAAAGCCAGGCAAGCCTTGACAAGATGGACGGACTCCCACGGTGGCCTTGTCAAGCAGGGGCTGGCTCAGACCCAGGAACGCAGGACCAGGCAGTGCTGGACCAGGCCGTGCTTCACCAGGCTGTGCACAAGGTGGCTGTGGGTCGGAACTGATTCCATGGCACGTCACGGCAGCGACATTTGGATCCTGTCCTGGTTCTCCAGTGCCAAGATAACAGCGAACGGGGATTTCTTCTCTCACACAGTGAAAGAAGGTGACCAGGAGACTGAACTCGGGGCACAGGCTCTAGAGAGAAGGCAGGGTCTCGTGTGAAGCTCCAGTGGGGTGGGAGATGAGGTGGGGGGAGGCTGTGTCTTTTCAACCCTGTTGCTCAACTCCCTGGAGTTCTTCATGTGGCTGGCATCTCGCGTGCCCACGTCCGCTTCCTTCTCTGTTTCTCAACTGCTCTCGTTCTGCCTCTGAGCTACTGTCAAACTCTTCCTACCCTGGCCAGAAAAACACAGGCCAGGAAAACCTGTTCCCCAAGAGGATCCCAGCTAGTGATCTAAGAGTTAGGATGACAACACACAAGTGGGGTGTGGAGGGGGGTTGTTGGGGTACGCAGTTCAACCCCACAGTCGTTTTTCTCCCAAAGTCAGCTTCACCTGGGGCTTGCTTCCCTTCCCCCAAGAGTCTAGTTGAGTCGGACTCTCAGCGAGCAACCTATAGAACAGAGTCAAGCCGCCATGTGGGGTTTCCACAGCTGTCATCTTGACAGAAGCGGACAGCAACGCCTCTCAACAGCAGAGCAGCTGGTGGCTCTGAACTTCGGACCTTGGGCTTAGCAGCTCAGTGCCTAGCCCACAACACCACCTGTCCTCCGACACATCACACACACCGCCTCTGTGAGCAGTCACCTGACAGCCTGTCACAGGTGATCGTCCAGACTCTAGGACCAGGTAAAAGGCAGAAGACTCACACAGCACCCAGTCAGATCCTTTATTCGGAGGGATCCGCTTCCCAAGGCAGCCTGCCTAGAATGCCAGCCAAAGAGAACTGGAATGAGTCAGGCTGGGGTCCGACTTGGCTCATGTAAGCAGATTCTGAAGAATCAACAGTCCAGTGTCTAGCCGGCTCATATGAGTTCCCACCCATTTTTCCCCACCACCCAATTCCCTAACACCTTGGACAGGAACTAATTAAACACGTGTGGTGTTTTTCTGCCCTCCAGTGTCTCCTGCAGCCCTGGAATTCGGCACACAAAATTAGGTCCATCTGTCTAAGCCGGAGGAGCCCTGGTGGCATAGTGGGTACCTGTGGAGCTGGAAGTCGCAGGTCGGCAGTTCAAAACCATGCTCTCCTGGGGAACTCCCAGAATGAGTTTACAGCCTCGGAAACCCTGCCCTTAAAGGGCGAGGTCTGTCAGGTTCCACTCAAAGGCAGGGAGTCTATGAGCGCTGTACTAGGCAAAGGCCTGGAGAACGCAGGAGATGAGAGGCTATCAGGGACTCCACGGAAGAGGAGTCATCGCGGTGACATGTTCGGCTGCTGACTTCTAGCAGCTCAAAACCACCAGTAGAGGGGAGGGATGGGGGATCTTCTACTTCCCTGAAGAGTTTCAGTCTTGATGGCAACAATGTATACATGTGCTTGATACAATTGATGGATGGAATGTTATAAAAGTTGTAAGAGCCAGCCCACTTTCAATAAAACGATCTTTAAAAAGAAATAAATAACACGGGGGAGGGAAGGGGAAGAAATGGGGGGTTGACATCAGGGCATCAAGTAGGAAGAGAACACTTGGAAACTGATGATGGCGGCGGCATAGGTGCAAATGTGCTTGAGACTTTGGAGGAATGTGTGGCTTGTGATAAGAGGTGCAAGAGGCCCCAATAAAAGTATTAAAAATAATAATAGGGCTAAGCCCCAGTGGCGTAGTGGTTGTGCGTGGGATTGCGGCCCACTGGGACGGAGGTTCAATTCCAGCAGTGGGGCTGGGCCTCCTACTCCCACCACCAGAGAGCAGTGATGCCCCCCCCCCAAAAAAAAATAATAATAATTCAGACTGGAAAACAGTGAACAAACAAAGCAAAATATAAGAAAATAAATAAAAGAGAATTAACAGTCTCAGAAACTCAGATGGGGTCGTTGGAGCCGGTCCTGAGTCGGCCCTGACTCAGGAGAGTGAGAGTGAAGTTGAAAGGACGGGAAAGTATTGTTTGCAGGGGTACTGACTTTCTGCTTGGGGAGTGATTAAAACGTTTTAGAAATGCTGCCCTGGGCTGCGTGACATTGAAAAGAAGAGGAAAAGGAAAGTTGGAATGGACTTGGAGGCTTTAGTTATTGGCAAACACGTTTGTCTCACACAAACAAAACACAAGCTCGCTACCCTGTAGTTATTCGCACTCCAAGACCCTACAGGACAGGGCAGAATTGTATCTGTGAAATTCATACACCAACTCTTTCTACGAGGTTACAACTCAGTATCCTAGGTGTCTCTGTTTGACCCACTTTTAATTTGTTCTAATTTGTATTTTCTGCTTCCTTTTGAACTGTGAGGGTGCTCATTTTGCCATTGTTGGGGTTTTTCTTTCTGTGTGTGATTTTTACAGGAAATCCAGGCTAGGTAACGCTATAAAAATAGTAACTAGATAGTAGCTACATCTTGAGTTATGGCAGTGGAGGTGGGGGGAGGAGGGGAAGAGGGAATAGGGAGCTAATAATAATGAATACAAAAAATTGAAGAATGTTCTAACAGTGATATTGTGCTGATGACTGTGAAATCCATGAATATATTTCAACCATTCAGTTTTAAGAGTTTGTGAATTATATGTCCATAAAACTATTAAAATTTTTAAAAATGGTGCACTGTGAATTAATGTCACCAAATTAACTGGACACTGAAAGTGATTAAGTGGGGACTTTCATGGTCCCTATCTGGACACTACATAGTATTTTAAAAATTGCCACACGGAAGGATTCAGTTTGGTGGTGCAGTGGCCAGCCAGCTGGAATCTTGTTAAAGAAAAATGTTTTCATTAACTGGACCCCATCAAGAGAATCATATTCACCTGAAAGGGGCCCAAAAGGCTTAGGCCTCATGAGCCTGCTTTCTTGAAAGAAAGGCAGGAGCACTGCTGTCATCCTCACAGGCCAGAGGACCCCACAGGCTGCCAGGTTCCATGGACAATGGCTGTGTGCCCCAACTCCAACTGATGCTTCTCAGCCTGGAGCCACTGATCATACACACACTGACCCTCGGGGCAGTAAATCAATGAGCAAAGAGGGAAAAGAACCTGTTCACATTTGACTGTCAGGATTTTTATCCATTGATGACTCTCCTTCCTTTTCGTCCTTCCTCCTTTCCTTCTGCATACCCCTCTGCCATCTCATGATCCACCCATCCATCCGTCCGTCCAGGACTGAAATGCTGGTATAAAATGTCATAAAAACACTGCCACCTCCGAGGACACCCATTTGTTTTGGGTGCAGAATCAGGGCAGTGCAGTAAACACTTGCTACTATCATCGACACCCTGGTTCCTTCCGTTAAAAAGCAAGGAAAATAAAAATTCCATCTTTCAACATAGGCAGAAATTTGATCCTATGGCCCGAGGCACAATCCATTCCGCTTGCTGCCTGCAGAACTCGGTGGGTCCTTTGGGGGACTTGGTGTTTTCAGCCCAGCTTGTTGGTGCAACAGCCATCAGACGCCTCACATACAGCTAGAACCCTTAGACAGATGGAGGGGAGGGGAGGGGAGGAGAGGGGAGGGAAGGGTGGTAGGGGTGTTTGATCCAGAGGGCAGCAGGCCCAGATAGATCCACTCACCACATCCAGGTCCTGGGACACCCTCCGCTTCCGCAGCTCCTCCATCCGCTCACACACGTCGGAGAAGCAGGTGTTATAATAGTCTGCATACTGCTGGGCCAAGTCGTCGATGTTTCCCAGCGAGCCGTCCTGCAGGTGGAGAGGAAGAAGGAAGGTGGTCAGTTCACCCGGGAGCTCTGTCTCTGTCCCCAAGGCAGAGTTTACAGAATCAGAGACTCATGCAGACAGTTGACCTGATGGTGTGCATCAGGACTGTTCACCACGCCAAAATAATTCCTGCCACTCAGCAAAGCCCACATGGAAGAAGCACACCAGCCTGTGTGATCACGAGGGGTCAAAAGGAGCAGGTATCAAGCATCAAA
>PVJH01048165.1:0-10940 GCA_004026705.1 Nesogale talazaci | reverse complement strand
AGGTATCATTGGGCATAAAATATACAGGATTAAAAATAAAAAGTCAACACACCACTATATATGAGGTAATTCAGTCATTAGTAATTATTGAGTTGATTTGGAAGCATATTAGTAGGTCTGGTAGGTTTGAACTACCAAGATATTAGCTACTAAGAGAACATGTGAAATCACTGCCTTTTGTTTTTCTCATGTGTCTTTGGAAACCTGGGGATCATTCTAGTTGATGTGTCTGTTCATATCCTCTGACTATTATATTATTGGTTTTGTGTTCTTATTGAGATGTTAAAGCTTTCCATAAATTGTCTGATGTCATTACCCAAAACATTTTCCCAGATAATAGGTTTTCTTGTTACTCTTTTTGTGAAGGCTCTTGGGGCATACAGATGTCTAAGTTTTTAGGAAATCCCGTTCATCTAGCTTGTCTTCTGCTCTTCGTGCCTCTGTCTGGTGAATTCATGTCTAGTCTTGTTTCCCTTATTTTTTTCTCTGATGATATTTCTAGTTTTAGGGTTGAAGTTCATTGCGCATGGTGAAAGGTGTGGCTCCTGTTTCAACTGACTGTGAGTAGATTTGTTGAAGAAACCTGGTGGTACCCTCCAGAAAGTGTTAAACTGATGACTATGAGATTGGCAGATGAAATACACTTAAGACTTTGCCAGAGAAAGAATATGCTATCAGTTCCATTAGTACTGACAGCCTTGGAAGTCCTACATAGAATTACTATGAGTTGGAATGAACCGAATTACTGTGGGTTTTCTGCCTGATTTGGTGTGGTTGCTGTTGTGTTGTTAAGAAAACTAACTCTTCCTCCCTCAATGGGTGTCAGTTCTTTGTCAAAGATCAGTTGATTATAGATGGATGAATTTACTTCTGGATCTAGATTCTATATGCTGTTCTATTGGTCTCTGTGACTGTCATTGTACCAGCAGGGGGATGTTTTGATGAATGTGCTGTGCAGTAGGCTTGCAGATCAGGAAACGAGAGACCTCCTATTTTTTGCTTCTTCTTAAGTCATGCTTTGCTTCCCTGGGTCTCTTTCCTTTCCTTTTAAGGTTGCTGATCTGTTGCTATTCCTATTTAAAGAATAATGTTGGAATGTGGATCAGGATTGCATTACAGCTGTTGATCAATTTGGGTACTATTGGCATTTTCACAATATTAATCCTTCCCAGTTATGAGAATGGTAAATTCTTCCACTCTGTAGCTCTCTTCCAGTAATATTTCTGGATTCAGGTGATTGTTTCTATGGTGAAAGTTATTATTAAGTACTTTATATTTTGCATGGTTGTTACACATGGTGCTTATTTTTGGTATCTATTTTTCAGAATTCTCTTTATTGACATAAAGGGGTCTGTGTGATTTGTGTATGTTGACTTGGTAGCCTGCCATGTCGCTCCACCTGTCCTTTAGCAGTTGTAGTTTTCTTGCTGAGTCTCAGATGCTGCATGTTTTCATCCCATCATCTGCAACGAGAACTGGCTTTGTTTCTTCTCAGTCAACTTAGATGCCTTTTAGTTCCCTGTGTGTCTTTCCTGTTCTGACGAGGGCTTTTCAGAGCAACACTGAAAAGGAATGGTGGTAAAAGTTGTCTTCCTCTGCTCCCTGTTCTCAAGGAGAATGCTTCCACTTTTCTCCACTGAGATAAATGTGGGCTGTTGATTTTTTTGTATATGTGCTTCATTGTGTTTAAGAATCTCCCTTGTGTTCTTACTTCACTTTATGTTTTTAATCAAAAATTGGTGCTGGATTTTGTCTAATGCCTTTTTTTAATCAATTGTTAGCGTCAGGTGGATCTTTTCTGTGTTTTTACTTTGTTGTGGATAATATTTATTGTTTTGATCATCCTGAACCATTCTGGGAAATCTGTTATAAATTCTGCTTGCTCATGATATATTTTTATCACTATTATTATTATTATTATTGATGTCCTACACTTCATTGTGCAGAGAAGCAGAATCAGTGAAACCTGAATAGATAGAAAAATTTATATGAAGACAATGACTCACCTCTACTTGAATACTCCCTCAGCACAAGAAGACTTTGTTTTACTAACCTGGCACTCCATCATGCTCACCTTTCAGATATGATCGCAGGAGATGAAGTGGGTACATAAGCAAATGTGGTGAAGAAAGTTGATGGTCGCAGATATCAAAATATAAAGCATCTGGGTCCTTAAAGGCTTGTAGATAAACAAGTGGCCATCTAGATGAGAAGCAACAATACCCACATGGAAGTAGCACAACAACATGTGTGATCATGAGGTGTTGATAGGATCAGGTAGCAGGCATCAAAGACTCAGAACAAAAATATCATATCATTGTGAATGAGGAGGAGCGTGGAGTGGAGACCCAAAGCCCATGTGCGTTAGTCCGGGTAGACTAGAGGAACAAAATTTCAGAGACATGCATATAGGTATAAAGAAAAGGTTTATATACAAAAGGAATGGGACCTGGAGAAAGCATCCCAGCCCAGTCCAGTTCAAAATCATAAATCTGGTATTAACCCATATGCCCGAAATCAGTCTATAAAGTCTTCTTCCAACTCACGAAGTCACAGGTCAGTAGGTACAGAATCCCGGTGCTGACAGGGCACCTGGCCTCCAGGGCTCAACAGCAGAAGCAAATCATCATTGGCAGAGGTCTCCATCTGGCCACCCCAGCTTCAGAGGTCTGGTTCCATGAGGGCAAAGCTGTGTGGTCTCTCCGCTGGCTCCTCCGACTTCTCGGAGGCTGCAATTTGTCTTTTCCATGATTAATCTTCTCTGAAACTAACTCCCAACAACTGGGGAACATAGCTTCTCATCTTCACGAGGGAAATCTCGTAAGATTTCCCTGGAGTCTCAGGTGAAAGCCATGCCCACATAGAGGCCTCATCAGCTACTCAATGACTTTCTCCAGATTAACAGGCCAGACTCCACCCCTACATTTCAATTATAAAATTAACATAAGCACATGACTGCCACACCATCTGTAGGCAATCAGGCATCCCCTTACAGAAGGGTTGAGGAGGGAGATGAGCCACTCAACATGCAGCTGAGCACCATTAAAACCTACAACTTTTCCTCTAGTTCTTTAATGCTTTCTCCTCCTTACCCCCAATATTGTCGCCCAAATTTTACTTTATATATCTGGCTAGACCAGAGCATGCATATGGGTACAGACAAGAGCTGGGAACACAGGGAATCCAGTTCAGATAAACCGCCCCCCTAGGACCAATAATGAGAGCAGCAATTATTGGAGTAGGTAAGAGGATGGTGGTGGGAGAAAGGGGAACCAACCACAATGATTTACATATAACCCTCTACCAGGAGGATGGACAACAGAAAAGTGCGTGAAGGAAAACATCAGTCAGTGTAAGACATAAAAATATCATTCATAAATTATCAAAGGTTCATGAGGGAGGGAGGATGGAGGAGGCAGTTGAAAAAATGAGAAGTTGATGCTGAAGCCTCCAGTGGACAGAAAATGTTTTGAAAATGATGATGATAGCAAATGTAAAAATGTGCTTGACACAGTGGATGGATGTAGCGATTGATAAGGTTGTACTAGTCCCAGTAAGATGATTTTTTTTAAAAAAAAGAACAAATATGCAACTTTCCTCTACTTCTTAAATGAGTCTTCCCACCCACTATAATGATCCCAATTCTGCCTTGCAAATCCAGCTAGACCAGGGGATGTACAGTGGACCCGGAAACAGGAGTGACTTAGGATAGATGATCCTTTCAGGACCAGGGATGAGAACAGTGATGTCAGGAGGATGGAGGGAAGGTAGTGTAGAAAGGGGCAACCTATTGTAGGGACCTCCAAATGACCTCCTCTTTGGAGTATGGACAATGGAGAATTGGGTGAAGGGACACATAAGACAATATATGATGACAAAATAATGACAATTTGTAAATTGTTAAGCATTCATCGGGGAGAAAAGTGGGGACGGAGGGAAAATTTGGCGAGCTGGTACCGGAGGCCTAGATAGAAGGAGGATGTTCAAGAATGATGATGGCAACAAATGTGGTCTGCATACAATTGACATATGTGTTGATCATGATAGGAGTTGTATGGGCTCCTAATAAATTGATTTTTTAAAAATCTTATAGTGAGCGCTCAAGTAGAAATGTTTTGGAAATCAAGGCAACATATTTACAAATATGCTTGGTACAGTTGATGTATGAAATGTTATAAGAGCAATAAGAACCCCCAACAAAATGACTTACTTAAAAAATAAAGAAAAAGAAGAAAATAGTTCACACAATTGTGGAAGTGAATTAATTCTGAGTCCAGGCAAGTTCTGAGAATGTGAGTTAAAGGTTAGGCTAGAGTCTTACCCTGGCTTATATACTGTAAGGGCTGGTGAAGTCCAGATTGGCAGAAAGATAAAACGCTTGTATCTGCAGAAGCAAATGAATCCAAGTCAGCAGGTAAAATGTTAGGCTATTAATATTTCTAGGATCCACAACAATGCAATCGGCTGTTGAATCAAACTCAAAGGAGCAGAGGTCAATGAGCAGGATTCAGAGCCACCCAAAACCCAGGAATAATTCCCACACTATTTATTCATATTGAAAGTAAGTCATAACCTGACTACTATATCCTCACAGACAAATCACTCAGATTCAAGTTGACACAAAAAATTGAATGATAAAGGTAATGCTGTTGGATGGTATTAACTAAAGACTTTGAGAATTCTTACCTCTATAAACTTTCATAGTGCTTCTGCCTGGTTTGATATTAGGGCGATGCTTCATAGAATTCATTCTACTCTTTTGAATGCTATGAAATAGTGTGAGTAGAATTTGTGACAGTTCTTCTCTAGAAGTTTTGAAGAATTTGCCTTTGTCGTCATTTGGGCCAGGAATTTATTTGGGGGAATATTTTATTGACCTGTTCAATTTCTTCTTTTGTGATGGGGCTATTCAAAGTTCTCAGATTGTTTAAGTTTGGGTACGCAATGTGTTTCTAGGAATCTGTCCATTTTTCTAGGTTTTCACATTTGCTAGAATACAATTTTTTTATATTATCATCTTTTATCCTTCCAAGTTCACCTTATCTCATTCACTTTTGTTATTTGAAGCTTCTGTTCCTCAGTTAAATTTTTCAGTTGTTTGTCAATGTCATCAGTCCTTTCAAAGAACCACGGTTCTAGTTTTGATTCTCTTTATTGTTTTTCATGTTTTAGCTTCAGAAGGTTACAAAGCTGTCTTAGTGCTGCAGTGCTTTCTCAAAGGGTGCACCAACCCACCATCAGCTTCATTCTGAAGACGAGCTGTAGCTCCCTGAGTCAGAAAACTTAGATGCTCCCAATTAAGTGCCTGCCGACAGCACCCTGCACTGCTCACCCTCTGACCTGAAGGCGTGACCCCTCTCTGCTCTGTGGCCTGGGAGTCACGCACCTCTGTCTTATGCTTCGGGAGCAAGTTGTGCTGCTGTGACTCCTTTTCCCTCCTCTGGTCAATGGTGACTCAATGCCAGGGAGGTTTTTTGGGGAGTCTCGTGTTCATAGCTGTCTCCTGGGTCAAGGAAGTACAGTTTGTAGAGGTCTTGGGACCCAAAAGACAAATTCCCTTCCTAGCTTTTTTCTTTTGATGGAACGGAGGTCACCTCTCCTGCTTCTGCACTCATCCATTGTATACCCTTCTGGATGGCACTCACAATCACCTCTGTGAACAATCGCTCACCGCTGAGTCAGAGACTCTGCTGGCATCTTCCCTTCCTTCTCTTCTCAAGACCCATCGAGAGAGGAATCATTCGGCGGGAGTTACAAAAATATTTTGTCAAAAGCCATATTAAAAATTCTCTGCACTGTCATGTTTTCTAAAGTTCTTATGCAGTTTTGTCTGTGCTTTCTTTGCTTTTGCCTGTGGATTTCTTGTTCTAGTTTCTTCATCTGTCGAACATGCCCAAGTATAGACCTGAGTTGCTGACTAGGTAGCTCTAGTAGCATATGTTTTCCTGGAGTATTTTCTCATTGTGTGTTTTGGTTCTTGGTTTGGGTAGTCTTCTCCTGGTGTATGTTTTATATTGTTTTCTTTCAATGTGATTGAAGGTGTCTATTGTCTCCATGACACGATGGTGTCACTATATCTTTTGGTTTATTTGGGGTTGGCATACTGCATCATGCCTTTTGTTTTAATGTATCTTGATAACACCTTGGTTAGTGTGCTATTGTGGGCCCCAGTTTGGCAGCACAGGGCACTCAGCACCTGTCTTCCGGTATGTTTGGTGTCAGCTGAGACAGCCTGAGTCTCTGCTTGCTGGTCATGGGGAGCAGATCAGGGGACAGCTGGAAGTATGCGGGCTGTCATGTGTCCTTGAGAAGCACTGGGGCAGGAAGGGCCATTTGCCCTATGGGTAGAGGAGCAATTATGGGAATACAATTGCGCAAGTTGCTCTCTCCCAACTGATGAGAAGAGATGGAGGATTTGAGTGGAGAAAAAGGGAGTGGGAGGAGTCCTAAGAAGGCAAAAAGAAAGAAAAGTGAAGAAAAGAGAGAAAAAGAAAAAGAATGTGGCACAGTATGTGCATAGGTGCTGGTCATCAAACATGTTTGCCCCAGGAATTTAGCACTTGCTTGATGAAGTGTGCACTGCCAACCAGAGAGTGTTGAAAGCAGGAGCTACAGATGCAGAGGTGGAGGGAATAGATCGTCCACTGTGTGCTGTAAAGATGGGAATGGTAAAGGAGAAAAGAAAAAAATATAGAATGGAGGAAAGAACTAGAGATGAAAAGATAATGGAAAAAATAGAAAGGGGGAGAAGGAAGTGACACAGTAGTGACATAACTGTTAGCAAGAAACAAGGGTCTCTTAAGAACATGCGACTCACACTGTGGGGACCTGTACCGCCACCCGGAGACAGTAGGGAAGGTGCTGCTGACCGGGGAGGTGCTTGGAGGTAGGAATCCTGTCCACAGAGTTAAAAAAGAAGACAGAACACAAAGGTGGGCAATGGAAGGAAAAGAGAAAAACAAGGGCACTGGGAAAGGGACAATAAACAACACAGGACAACACTGTGAAAAGTGCAAGCTACCACCCTGCACCTGTGGGGAGGGAACACAGCCCCCACTCCCGGAGTGGTTGTGGTGGGGGGACTAGTGTTCCTCACCATGGAGGTTGTGGTAGGTGGGCATTTTCTCAGGGAGTATTACCCAGGCAAACAATAAAAGTGGCTCACATTGTAAGGCAAAGCATTAGGCAATAGAATTTGGTGAAGCTTCTACCTAAAATAAATGGTCAATGACTTCCCAATTTTCCCTATTGCTCTTTCCCCTCCCAGTAATTTTGCTCTTGCAGTTGTTGTTTGGTACTGGCGAGGACTTTTCCAACCAAAGGTTAACATTCTGGGATCGGTTTCACATGGAACTGGAAACACTTCCTGTAACCGGAAAGAGTTCCTGTAAGGGATTTTGAAACTGAAAGTAAAGCTGTTTACTTTGAAATAGGAGCAATGCTAAGAAATCAGCTGATTTTCTTCTAACCAAAATGGTTCATGGGCTTTTTTTAACGTTAGAATCAAATAACTCTAAAGACATCCTTTTCTTTGAAGGCAATCTCACTTTAATAACATAAATAACCCATTAATATAAATCAAAAAGAAATATAACTTTGCTCTTGTATTGTATATACCTATTGATTGACTTAATGGAATAAATCAGATGTTTATATTTACATAGTGTACAAGTATATACGCCCTGATGAAAAATAAATAAAAAGTAATCATAGTTGACACTAATTGATAACCTATTTCTATGTTAGATAAGTTGGAAGTGATTGTGTTTTATAATCACAGTCACATATGCCACAGTGACTGCAAGCAATTTTCATTTTGAGGGGAATCCATTGAACTCAGTGAGTTTTGGGTTCATTATCAAAGATCAGAGACATAAAAAGCTCCTTGAAACCAGTGGTTTCAATGACTCACTGGATCATGATCAATATTGAGAAAATACTAGAGTGACCATTGTCTTGATTCTGGTAACCAAGCCAATCTACAATGATAGCAAGTAGAGATGGGAGCAGATTATGATATTATCTGTATGTTAATACCTTAAAAATGCACAATATGCATCGACAAATTCACTTCAGTGCACATTTTAAATGATAAGCATTTGAACTTTCTAATGGGAAAGTATCCTCTTAAAAAAGGGTCTGATTATCTGAATATGATTCTATCAACTGTCCTCTGGGGGTGGTTGAAGCAAGAAAGTCAGAGACCTGTAAGATAAGTGATTGGTTAACAATTAGGCAAACAAACAATACCACAAAAACAAAAACAAAAAAAAAAACATGGACGGTAAGCCTCAAACCCTACACTTGATGTCCAGAGTTTAAGGCTGAGCTCCCTCTGCCCTGAGCAGCTTCTCAGCAGAGACGATTTCACAATTTGCTGTGAACACAGCACCACGTATGTCAAAGAGAGTGGAACCTCATATCAAAGTGAGTGGAACCTCAGCACACTCTGACTTGAGCTCCTTTGTAGTGGAAATACCTTTGTAGGCTTGCTCTTAAATGCCTGGTGGGTTTAACCTGAAGGGTCCTGTTAGAAAGTTTTGCAGACTGGGATGTATGGCTCCTAAGAGCTTTAGCAGCCAGGGACTACCACTTACAACACAAAACCCTGAATACCTGCCCATAGTCCCTCTGACTGGATCCGCACTCAGGGCGGACAAAGGCCAAAGGTGAAGGTGGAGAGAGCAGCTCTTCCTCGGCCACGTGGGAGGCCTTCCCACCAGAGGGGCTCGACTTCTGGCACTGACTCTGACAAGGGTCTGCTTCTATACATGAGGTTTCCAGTGTCTGACCAGGCTTCCACACGCTCTACGGTTGTCTCAAAAGCAGACAGCCTTTTCCTCCATAGACTGTTCTGGTCTGGAGGCGCTGCAGATACTGTGCACTGTGATTATTCTGACAACGGACATGCCAGTGATAGCGCCTCCAACATCCCAGGAACACAGGAGCCATCCCAGTGCCACAGACTGACTGACAGGCGAGGACTGGGCAGATAAAATTCAAACTTATTCCCCTAGAGGCGATTTGAATTGTAGAGAACCTACAGGTAGAGTAGCAGTGTTCCTGTGAGTTTCTGAGCGACTAGAACTCATTATGGGAGCGGAAAGCCTCATCTTTCTTCTGAGGCGCAGTTGGTGGTTCTGAACTACTGACCGTGATGGCACTGGGCCTGCTTGATAAGTGTTTCTTCAGAATGTTGATGAAAATAGATATTCCTTCTAATGCTCTCTGTTTTACCACCTATTTAAATATTATCCCTGTATCAATTTCATTATATTGAAATGGTTACATATTGTGGAAGGATGTTGAATAATGTATGTGATGTCATGGTAAAGATAAAGACTTTATCTATCCAAAAGGATATCTCAATATGCTTTTCAGAACCCTGCAGTATTCAGTACATCCAGCAAAAGCCCAAACCTCCGTCATCCAGAAGCTTGAGAAAAAAAAAATTAAAATACTTTCTACTAAAGTAAGAAGAAACATAAAAAAAGTGAACTCTGTCACAGTTGGAAAACTTACAAGACCCAGAAAAGCAAGTCAGTCCTAAGGAAGGTTGACTCTATCTGGTTTCAACATACAAAGCTGTTCTTTCCAGACTATCATGGTTCAGGTTAGTCAAATACGCTGTTGTTCTTCTTGTGTGCCGTCAAGATGATTTACACTCAGAGCAACTGTGTGACAAGTAGAACACCTCCCTGAGTCATCAAGACTCCTTCAGTAAACCATACTACATAAAATACATTTAAAATTTTAAGCTCATCTCTTTATGATTCTATGCTTACCATCTTTCAATTTTGAAACTTTTTTTTCCTCAAAACATAACAGGATGAACACTTCAGAAGGAACAAAAGTACATGGAACTTAAGAACTTCTGACACTGCTCCCTTTGGACACACTTGAATGTTGCTTCTGCTTTTTAATATTTTCTGCTTTTGTTTCCAATGAGGTTTACTAAAAAATCATTTTATGGAGAGGTCATACAACTTTTAGTTTTAATCCATCCATACATCTATTTTATGCAAAGCACATCTGTACCTTTGAGGCCATCATCAATCTCAAAGCATCGACCTTCCACTAAAGCCTCTGTTATTTGGATGCTCCATTTTAAATTACCTCCTAGCACCTCCTACCCTCTTGAACCCTTGATAATTTATAAACTATTATAATTTTGTCTTGTCCAATGCTGTCCAACATCTCCCTTTGCCCACTTACCTGTTTTCCACACTCCAGGGAGGAAGTTATATGTATATTTTTATTATCGGTGTCCCCTTTCTACTCCATCCTCCCTCCACCCTCCTAGTCTCACAGCCCTCCCCTGGTCCTAAATGAATCATCTCTCCTGGATTCCCCATTTTTCTGGTTTCTATCTGTATCAGTGTGCATCATCTGGTCTGACCAGATTTGTAAGGTAGAATTCAGATCCTGATAGTGGGAGGGAGGAAGCGTTTTAGAACTAGAGGAAAGGTGCATATTTTATCATTGCTACACTGTATCCTGGCTGACTCTTCTCCTCCCCACAACCTTTCTGTAAGGGGATGTCACTCACCCTGCAGATGGATCTTGAGACCCCAATCTGCACTCCATCTCATTTATAATGATATAATTTTTAGTTCTTCAATATCTGATACCTGATCTCTTTGATGCCTCTGGGTCCACAGGCTGATGTGTTTCTTCTATGTGGGCTTTATTG
Organism: Nesogale talazaci; assembly: GCA_004026705.1. Classification (NCBI taxonomy): domain Eukaryota; kingdom Metazoa; phylum Chordata; class Mammalia; order Afrosoricida; family Tenrecidae; genus Nesogale; species Nesogale talazaci. The sequence goes on along the minus strand of PVJH01048165.1, from coordinate 247 downwards.
CTTGTGAGCTAGATGGTTGCTTGTTTCTTTTCAAGCCTTTATGACCCAAGACTCTATATCTTTTGATAGCTGGGCACCATCTACTTTCTTCACCACAATTGCTTATGCACACCTTTTACTTCAGGGATCATATCAGGAAGGTGGGCTTGCAATGTTATGATTTTTGTTCTTGATGCCTGATAACTGTTTCCATTGACACCGTGTGGTCACGCAGGCTGGTGCTTCTTTCAAGTAGACTTTGCTGCCT
>PVJH01048164.1:0-10937 GCA_004026705.1 Nesogale talazaci | reverse complement strand
GTCCCAGAAACGCACAAGGGCAGTTCTAGCTTGTCCCGTAGGGTCACGATGAGTTGACATCAACTCCATAGTAGGAAGAGGCCCTCTATGGGGCCTGGGGTGGTTCAGAGGTAGAATCCTCACCCTCCAGGCAGAGACTGATTCCTCATCGGTGCACCTCAAGAGCAGCATCCACCCACCCGGGGCCGGAGGCTCGAGTGCTGCTACCGTGTTCAAGAGGTTCCACACGCGGACGAGGAGGAAAGGTCTGGTGATCTCCTGCCTCTGATCGGCCAATGAGAACACAATAGTCCCATACATCCTGTAGGTCCCGGGGTCACCATGAGCCTGGCAGGTGTTGCAGCAAAGACCAGCACTGAGGTCCCTGGCTCTGGGGTCTCAGAGTAGAGGCTGCTTCCACGCCGTGCTTAGGATGGAAGGAGGGAAGCCGGACGCCCTTCTCCTTGCCCAGCCCTGCAGAAGGAGATGTTGGGAATCTTGTGGGCACGTTGGAACTACTGATGGCGGTCTAGTGGGTTGGTTCTGGCATAAGTGCCCAGCACCTAGTAGGTCCTCAGCGGAGGCTTTCTGCTTACCTGTGAGGCCTCCAGTTTTTAAGTGAGAAGCACACAGGCTCCGTGACGTTCTCCTGATAGAAAGTGGCCTTTCCTCCTTTCTCAGTGTGTGCTTGTCATTTGCCACAGAGTTGACATGGGCGTCTGATGACCCGTGTGAAGAGGGCAGAACTGCACCCTGGGGGTCTCAGGGCTGGGGCTTCTCAGGATAGATCGCCACACCGGACTGCCAAGGCCCCACTCTGCAGGTTTGAACCACCGACTCCCTGGTTAGGAAATCTTTTTAAACAGGGGGCCGGTTCACTGTCCCTCAGACCATTGGAGGGTCAGACTATAGTTTAAAAAGAACACAAACAAAACTATGAACAAATTCAATGAGAGATCCGAATGTATCGGCTGCTAAACAGGACAGCAGCAGCAGCAAAAACACCCAGTGGGCCGGATAAATGTCCGCGGCGGGCCGCGTGTGGCCCACGGGCCGTAGTTTGAGGACACCTGGTCTCAGGCCCAGACTTTTCGAGCAGTATCAAGGATTGCCTTCCAACTCATCCCAGCTGGGTCCCCCTTTCTCGTGTGTGGTGAGTTGCAGAGAGTGGCTGAGCCCTTCCCTCTCTCCCCAACTGCTTGTGTGACTGCACAAGAGAATGTGCTTCTTGGGACATGGTGGCTGTCTGAACTGGCAGTCCTGGCCTTGTGAGTCTGTCTCCAGACCCGCAAGTTTCCAGAACAGTTGTCTGAGGAGCCACCAGCTGTACTTGTGTCCTAACTTCTGTACTTGGGACCCTTAAGAAGAGAGTAGAACTGCGCCGTGGGGGGTCTCAGGGTTGTGACCTCTTGGGGAGAGATGGTTTGCTCATAATTGCATGTTAAAGGAGTCTCCTCTCAAAATTTGAATTTCATTCACTGAGGGAGGCCTGGTTATTTCCCGTTTCCTTTCTCCTTGGGCAGTGGTTCTCAACCTTCCTAATGCCGTGACCCTTTCATCCAGTTCCTCATGTTGTGGTGACCCCCCCCAACCACAAAATTGTTTGCATTGCTACTTCATAACTGCAATTTTGCTAGTGTTATGAATATTCATATAAATATCTGATATGCAGGGTGTATTTTCATTGTTACAAATAGAACATTAAGAAAGCAGTGTGATTAATCATAAAACACTATCATATATTGTGAAATATTTATTTCTAATGACAAATCAATGGAAGTTTGTCTTGAAACATGGTGTAGCATGGGTCTTCACCCCGGGCCCTCACATGTGGGCATGTCTGCATGTGGGCAGGCCTCTTGGAGAGCAGTGTCTCAGCTCCTAAGACCATGGGAAAGATCTGTTTTCTGATGGTCTTTGGTGACCCCTGTGAAAGGGTTGTTCGGTCCCACAAAGGGTCACGACCCACAGGTTGAGAACCGCTGTCCTAGGGTCGTCTGTGGTCTAATCAGGGTGCTGTGGCAAAGTGCTCAGCTGTTAACTGAAAGAAATCTGCTCCAAGAGAAAGAGATGTGACAGTCGCAGCTGTGAAGATTGACAACCCTGGAAGCTCTCTGGGGCAGTTCTGCTCGGCCCTATTGACTCACGGCCATCGAGTCAATCTTGACTCAGACGGGCCCTGTAGGTCAGGGTAGAACTGCCCTGTCCTGTGGATTTCCCAGACTGTAACTCTTTAGGAGGAGAAAGCCACATCCTTCACCTAGGGAGTGAGGGTGGTTTTGAACCACTGACCTTGGGAGTCCCTATGAATCAAGTCCTCTCTGTGAGAGTGGGTTGAAGGAGTTGTCTAATCAGGAGACCTGCTAGGCAAGAGCGGAACATCCCTCTGTTTAGTAAAAATCCCTGTTCGGAAGCTTCCAGGAGCAGGCAAGTCAGGTCTAACATGGCCATTTCTGAGGAGCAGCATGACCATTTACAACCAAACCACCTCAGGTCCCTGAAGAAATACATTAAAGCATAGAAAAGAAATGGACAAGCATTTAATAGCAGAAATAATTTTAATAGCATAACTTTTGGACAGGGCACATTCTGTAGTATTTCTTCTTTGTAACTAAATTTCTTAAATAGATGTTTTTAATCTTTAGAGCAGTTGTAGGTTTACAGACAACATCCAGAACCATTATTAAATCTCTCAGCTGTATTCTGCTCTATTAATCAGGCAGATTTCAATGGGTCAGGAAATCAATAACAACACACAAGGCCAGGCTTCTTGGGCAGGCTTCTTTTGTCTGGCATGGTAGGATTGTCAGCACGAGGGATCCAACCTCAGTATCCCAAGTGCGGGCGTTGGGAGGGCCTAGGCTCTTATCTGGGTAAGTGTGGCTGAGTGGTAGGATCTGAGTCACTGGCCTGCATCCCAATTGCAAGGGATTCTGGGAAGTGAGGTGAGCATCAACCGTGTTCAGTTTCAGGCTTCTAAGCCCTACAGAAGGTGGTGGGGGTCCTTCCTGAGTTTGGAACCACTTGAGTGACAGACAGGTGCTTGTGATACCAGCTACCAGCTTCTAGAATTGTCAAGCCCCTGACGTCTGCTTTCCCACCTGCCTAGAGTATGGTCTGGTGTGGGTTTCGGAGGGCTATGTGCCCGTGTCTCTGGGGACCTCAGAACCCCCCTGGACTTTTATCCATGCTGGTCCCACTCCTGGAGCTGCTGCCCAGAGTCCTCCCTGCCTGAAGGGCTTGTCTTTCTGGTCCCTCTTGAAACCGACTCCTGGGGGGCCCTTTGTGTTTCCTTTCTTGGTCTGTTCCTGTACTTGTGTTCCGATCTGGGTTTTGTGGAGCGTGGAGCTCATACAGTTGGGGGAGAATTTTTTCAGAAAAAGAAAGCATTTGTGGGACACATTCTGTAGACACTTTCCGGGGCCCTGCCGCTGAGGTGTCCTGAAACTGAGGCTTCAAGTGCTTCACAGCAGACCTGCGTCTGACCGTGTCCATGCCTTTCTACTCAGTAGGGCTGGCTAGACCTGCCTTTGTGGGTTTCCAAGACGGTCACTCGCTACAGGAATAGAGGGCCTCACCCTCCTCTCCGGACTTGTTGTGATGGTCACTAAGCAGTCAGTTGTGTAAGTTGCCTGTTTGCTGGCTGCCTTTCCAGCCGGGTAGACCTGTCCCTTTGCATTCCTGGGTCTGTTACTATTTATGGAAATAGAGAGCATCACCGTATACTCGGAATTCTTTGATTAGACCTACAGTCACCTGTTATCGGTGGCTATAGAATGTGGGGGCAGAGTGGGATTCTGCCAGCAGGAAGCACACCGCTCGCTCCCTCCCTCCCCTGAGCTCTCCCGAGTCCCTCCATCCAGCGGCTCATGGCTGGCAGGCCTGGGGACTCCCGGCAGCAGCGGCAGTGGGTGAAGACAGTGTGGCTCAGGGGGGTGGTGTGCAGGGAGCCCTGACTTCCCAGGGGGACATCTGTGTCCGCCAGGTAAACAGTATTGGCCATCTCGTGGAGTTATGTGAAGATTAGGGGAGAATGGTGGTACAGAAGTGTGTGGGGTCCCACACGTCACGAGCACGAACGGTCCAAGAGACTGAGGCGGTCGGGTGTTGGCGAGTTGGCTCTGGTTTGCGGTCGTCCCCTGGCGTGTGGCCGGTCTGCTGTCATCCTCACCATCCTTGGTGGGTCTGAGGTCACCGGCAGCCCCACCGAGCGGGCCCATCCTCCCACACGAAGTCGACGGCCGAGCACTGTTCAGTTACGGTCTATAAGATTCTTTATCAATTGTCTAACTTTTGGAGCGCTGGTGGCTTAGTGGGCGAGGCACTGGGTCACTCACCCCGAGGTTGGTGGTCCAAACCCACCCGCCTCTTGCTGTGGACCGCCGTGTCCTACAGGGCCTCTGCGGGTCAGAACCGAGTGAGCGCGTCAGTTTGGGGAGCAGATCGCCAGGCCTTTGTTCCTGTTCTCAGTCTGGAAGTTCTGCTGAAGCCTGTCCACCATTAGTGACTCTGGGAAAAGGCCAGAGCTTCCGGCATCATGGTGACATGCAAGCCCCCTCGGTGCTGACAGGTGGGTGGTGGTGATCAATAAAGAGCTCTTTTTTTCGGGGGGGGGGGGCATCACTGCCCTCTGGTGGTGGGAGTAGGAGACCCAGCCTTTGCTCCTGTAGAGCCACTGCTGAAATTGAACCTCCATCCCAGTGGGCTGCAGTCCCACGCACAATCACTACACCACCGGGGCTCAGTCCAATAAAGAGCTCCTAAAAGCGTTCAAATACAGATTGCAAATCAAGACAGCAGCATTGCCCAAGAACCAAAGCATGCGGTGAGCGACGATCGCTGTTTCTCTGCTGTGCCCCCTCGAGAGCTCATTAGTAGGTCACACTGGGCACCCAGAGGGTGGGGGTCCAGGGCAACTCAAGCATGGGGGGGTTGCTGTGCCTTGTGGGCCCCGAGCTGTGTGGTGTGCCCGCCTGAGCAGCGCTTTCTCCGCTCGGTGTGAGCTTCTCTGAGCCGCCGCACTGAGCAGGAGGCTGCCTGCCCCCGCCTCACACACACACACACACACACACACACACACACACAAGGAGACAGGAGCAGGTCTTCTCAGGTGCACTTAGAACGCAGGAGCAGAGTTCATTTGAGATGAGTCTTCCAGGGCCCGCCCAGTGGCACAGACTGCGCTGGATCACCACACTGCTTAAGCACTCGATCGCTACCAAAAATCTGGCCCTTTGAACCGAGATGATCTGCTCCCAGGTCATCCCTGCAGCCCCCGGAGAGCTGTCCTCCTCAGTCCCCCAGAGTCACCTCGAGTCAGAAGTCACCTCGACAGCACCTAGCCAGTACCCTGTACATTGGTGCTCAGACCTGCCCAGCATGCTGCGGAAGAAAGGACTGGCAAACTGCTCCTGGGAAGACCACAGCCGAGCATAGCCCAGAGACAGCTCTGTGTAATGTGTAGGGCCACTGTGGCCCCATAGGGGAATCAACTTTTTTTTTTAAAAAAAGATCTGTTCTTCCTTTAGTGGGAGAACGGTGAAGTTTTCTACTTCCATAAAGAGTTACAGTCTGAGGAGCCCACAGGGGCAGTTCTACCCTGTCCTATCGTGCTGCTTGGAGTTGGCATTGAGGACTTGGCGGCTTTGAGTCCACGATTTACCTTAAATTACACCGTGTGTGCATCCTCATTGTCTCTCGTGGTGGGGCGTCAGGGAAGGTACTGGCTTTCTCAAATCTCAGAGGCTGCCGATACCCAGGGCAGCCTGACTCATTTTAGAGAAATGGAGTCACTCCTTGTGGTCAAGCGTTATGCTATTTCTCGAGTGTGTTTGGCAGAGTCCCGGTCTCTGTTCACAGGAGGCCAGAGGGGCTCTCTCTGTTGTGAGGCCAAACGCATCTGGGAGGGCGAGCTCGCCTCTGGCCCGCCAGTTGAGAAGGCTGCATTACAGTGCCTCACTGCCGCCGCTGTGTGGGAGGAGAGGCGGGCTCGGGAGGCAGGCGCCTAACTTGGAGAGACAGGAGAGGCTTGACACAGGCAGTGCGTCAGAGTAACAGAGCCGGTTGATGGAGCCAGTCGGCTAGGAGTATGGGGGCGATCAGGGGAAGGACAAAGGACGACAGAGGTGAGAAGGGCAGGTGGGTGCTGAGCTCCAAGGTGATCGAGGGCAGTGTCTAGATCCCAGAGGTTGGCTCGCAGGCCTTCCCCTTCCCTCTGCTGAGGCAGACCTTGAGCAGGTCGGCAGATTTAAACCAGTTACTGTCATCGTTGGCTCCATGCCTGGAACCCGAGGAGCCCTCACTGTGTATCAAAGTAGACCTGTGCTCCCCAAGGGGTCCGTGGCTGATTTCTAGGAAAGAGATCAATGGGACTTTCTTCACTCACACCTCTGTCTGTCTGCTCAAACCTCCCACCTTGGTTAGCAACTGAACACCCTGGCTTTCACACCCGCGGGGCACTTGTTGGGAGCTTTAGACCCTGTGTTTTTCTGGGTAGACTAGAGAGACAGATACACGGACACTGAGTGTGTATAGGAAAGTGCTCTTTCTATCCAAGAGCACTTGAATATTGAGAAGCATCCCCGCCCAATCCAGATCAAGTCCTTAAGCCCGATATTAACCCATATGTCCGATACCAACCTATAAAGTCCTCTTCAGACTCATGAAACACCTGCAATGACTCTGAATGCAGGAAGATTGCGGGGCGGTGGGTGAGAGGCTTGTGGATTCGGTGGCACTGAGAGCATCTGAGCACTGGCAGGGGTCTTCATGGGGCTTCTCCAGCCCCAGGGCTCTGGCTGCATCAGGATAGGTCCATGTGACTTCTCCTCAGGGATGTCTCACAGAGAGTTATCAGAGAGAGAGAGAGAGAGAGAGAGAGAGAGAGAGAGAGAGAGAGAGAATCTCCCACCTCCAAAGAGGAAGTACAGGAGTTCCCAGAATCCTTAGGAAAAGGCTGAACCCTCACAGGGAACACATTGGCTATATCCTAATTGACAGGCTAGATTTCACTCTTAATCCTCAAATTGACACCACATTATGTAATTACCACAGACCCTTTCAGACATTTAACCAGAATCCCTGGGTAGTGCCAGTCATGTGTGCTTAGTAGGACACCCCAGTCACCCAGGGATTCTGTGAGCAGGGTAGGGAATATGTTAGTATGGGCTGACTGGAGAAACACATGCAGGACACACACACACACACACACACACACACATACATATATATATATACATACACATATATATGTATATGTAAGAGGGAGCTTTACATAAAAGAGTTAATTGTATATTAAGGAAACATCCCAACCCAGTCCAGATCAAGTCCCTACGGCTGATATTAGTCCATATGTCCAATACCAGTCTGTAAATTCCTCTTTAGACTAGTGCAACACAGGCAATGATGCTGAATGCACGAAGGTCACAGGCTGGTGGCTGGAAAGTCTTGCGGATCCAGTGGCAGTGGAAGCATGTCAGCGCTGATGTGGGTCTCCAGGTGACTCCTCCAGATCCAAAGCTCTGGTTTCCATCAGCATAGCTCCATGTGACTCGTCAACAAGAATGTCTCGCAGGGAGACAAGGTAGAGAGTGTGTATGTGTATCTGGCCTCCAGTGAGCTATGTATCTCAAGGGAGATCATCAAGCTGCAACTTGATTGACAGGCTAAACTCCCCTTCACAAGTTGACAGGAGATTATGTCCCTGTGACAGGGAGACAGACTCAGAGCAAGAGAAAGACGCCAGGCTTCCTGGGTCCACACCCACTCTGTTAATCTCCATGGACAAGTGAGGCATGCCAGCAAGCCTGAGTGTCCTAGTCTGTACAACAGGGTGATGTGAGTTCCTGTCCCACTTGGGCATGAAGGAGTTTAGGCTAGAGTGGACATATGGTCTGCGGGACAGCCCCGATTTCACAGACACTCAGTAGTGGTGGTTATGGATTGAGTTGCTAACCATAAGGTCTGCAGTTCAAAACCACCAGATGCTCCTTGGGAGAAAGAGGAGGCTTTCTACTCCTGGATAGTGTTATCACCTCAAAACCCCCTGGGGGTGGTTCTGCCCTGTCCCAGAGGGCCACTCTGCGTCAGAATGGACTTCATAGCAGTGGGTCTTCAGTGAGTTGCTGTAATCATGGTGTCTTATTATTGTTATCTTTCCTGATTCCTCACCCATGCTCTCACAGACTGCACCAGAGTCCAGAAAATCCTTTGCAAAGACCTCACAGAAGTGGTTTCTAGAGATGAGTCTTAAAGGATTAGCAGGACGTTAGAGAAAAAATGGGGCCTGGGTTGTGTGGTTGGTGGGCAGGACGTGCACTAAGAGTCCAGCAGAAGAACCAGCAGCCGGGCGGACACAGACTGAGCCTGGAGGACTGAGGGGGTCCTGAGACTGGAGCAGAAAGCGGTCAGCAGGGTCCGTGGAGAAAGTCTGAACCAAGGTCCTGGTGTGAGCAGGTATTCACACCTGTGCTCCTTCAGCACGAACCTGCTCCGGCCATTCTTTCTTCCCAGGGAAGCAAACAGGCCAAGGAGAGACGGTCCTTTCATCTCAGCCCCTCCTCCCCCGACCTTGCAGCAGATCCATCTTTCTGCCCCGGAGGACTCCCCAGCCCTGGGCCATCTGAGGGTGCTCCCTGGGTGACGGGGCCATTTCCACCCGTCTCCTTTCTCGCTGCCCACCTCCTGTTAGGCAAAGCGGACACTAACCAGGGCATCTGAGCCCAAGCAGCAGCTGAGTGACTTCCCCAGAGCGGGTGGCCCCTGACTCAGCCCAGTGCGGCCTGGCACCCCTGCACCTGCTGCTGAGACCTGCGTCCCAAGGTCATGTGTGCCCTCTGGATCCTCTGAGGTGCTTCCCGCTCTGAACCCAGCACACACTGATGGGGCATCTCGGCTCTGCTGGGCCGGGGCGCGTGGGTGCTGTGGGACATGGGACCTTTCTGGAGACACGGGCAGCAGACAGACCACAGCAAGCTTGATCCGAGAGGGCCGAGAGGGCTGTTGGCTGCCGTCCGGTGGATTCAGACTCCCAGCGCCTTGTGTATGCAAGTCTGACTGCCCTGTAGGACTCCCAAGGCCGGGAGCATTCAGAAGCAGTGTGTCAGGCCTCCTGTCCCTGATGCCCCAGCACAGGTTGAAACCACCTCCTTGACAGCTGGTGGTCTGCTTGCTCCACTAGGGAGTCTAAGGTGAAGGTTAAAGGTGGGAATGGGGGTGGGGGGGTTAGAGTATAGGAGTTGCGACATGTAGACTGGGGAGAAGAGTCCGACCTTCATGGGTCAGGAGGTCAGGAAAGGCTGCCCTGGCCCTTCAGAGAACACTTGGAAGAACAGTAGCGGGATAGTCATTGGGAGACGCCCCTCACAAAGGTGCCCACACTCACCTGCCCCTCCCAGTGTCTTTGTCACGGTTGCTCACTCTTGTCCACTTAGTGCCCAGGCCCCTGCCCGCCTTCCTTTTCCTTCCTTTTAGTCGGCTCCTTGGCCCTGCTTGCTGGCCTCCCTGGCTCCTCACACACTCAGACGCTCGGTTGGCCTGGCTCACCAGGCGGGGGACCTGGCTTGGAGGCCTGCCAATCTACGGGCCCCGCAATGCCCAACTACCACCATGCTTCCCCCCACGTGATGCTAGAACCTTAGACCACAAAGGTCCCGCCCCTCTGAGCACCCGGTCTTGCACGGTCACCGAGGCTCCAGCTGGGAATTAAAAGAAAGGACTGGAGGTGCTGAATGGCAGGCTTCCTCCTTCAGCATCAGAAACTGGCTCTGTCCAGTTTGCTAAACTGACCCCACCCCCACCCCACCCGTACTCCGCACACCTGAGGAATGTGGCAAGTCTGCACGTGTGTCACCGCGGACTGGTGAACTGCAGTGGGCCCAGTGCTCTGTGCCAGGCCCCTAAGGCCGAGCTGTGGCCCTGGGCATCATCCCTGGGTGGGCTGTGCAAGGCTGATTCCACGCAGGCAGACTGGCAGTGCGACTGGTGGGGTTGCTGCAGGAGAGGCTGGCACCTGCCAAAGATGGAGCTCTGAACCACTGTCACTCCAGTGCCCAACTGTGGGGTCAACTTGCACCTGAGTTGCACCTGAGTTAATATCCGGGTGTCCTCCTCAGTCAGAGGAGAGCACAAACCCTCCGCTCCGGCCTTCTGTCCGTGCACTCCTTTAGAAATCGGGGGTGAGAGTCATTCGGAACAGGACGGGGGGCCCAGGGATGCACAGCGTGACTGGTGTGGTCAGCGTCACGGACTTCCAAAAACGAACTCACTGCCATCGAGTCCGGGCCGGCTCGTGGCAGCCCTAGGGCACCGGGTAGGACTGCGCTGGAGGGCTTCCCAGGCCATCGTCGTCTGCACGGCAACAGACGGTCTTCTCATTCTCCCGGGAGCAGTCAGTGGGTTAGAACCTTGGACCTTCCGGTTAGAGGTGAAGTACTGTGACCACTGCATCCCCACCAAGCTCTTTGTCCCGGGATTCCCAGACCAAACTCACTGCCGTTGCGTCTTTGCCAACCCATAGCTACCCTCCAGGACACGGGAGAGCCGCTCCTGTGCGTTTCCGAGACCGTAGCTGATCTCACAGCGCGGCTGCTCTTGTAGGGGCAGCCCAATATGTCACATGCCACCATGCCACCAGGGCTGCTTTTGTCACTCAAGTGCACACGTGTAAAATTGTGAACTTGGCAAATGTTTTGCTCTGTATCTTTGGAGTTTTTTTTTGGGGGGGGGGGTGGCATAGGAGTGTTTGGATTTTTTTTGGGGGGGGGTTTTTTTGAGGTGGAAGGGCCGGGCGAGCGTGTTTCAATCACCAGCCTTTAGGCTAACAATCAAGTGCTTAACAATCTGAGCTTCCTGGGAACTCCTGTGGAGTGGGTGCTGGAGACACAGGATGGAAAGCGCTGCTCCATTCTTTAAGGTACCTGCCATCTGATGGGAGACTTGCCTTTAACCCAAGAATCACA
>PVJH01048163.1:0-10932 GCA_004026705.1 Nesogale talazaci | reverse complement strand
TCAGAATTTGGGGAGGGTTTTTTTTGTTGTTGTTGTTGCCAATTTAACAACTTCTACCAGTATAATTCTGTGCTGTGGATTATACTGGTGGCCTGAGCATCCACAATTGATATCCTTTTCCAAATTATTTCACCACCATTCAGTTAAATTCAATGGCCCCTAAACACATAACTTTTTTTAAAAAAGAAGGAAAAAATGAAAGATATTTTACTGTTCAAAAAATTCTTTGCCAATAAATATGTATATGAGACTATTAGTAATATCATACCTAGAGCCAAAAAGAGTAAACAAATTGGCGGGAGTGGGAAAATGACCCTAGAAATGGCAGACTGTTGGCCCTCACTGGGGGGTAATAAACCTGGCAGTTTATCACACTCTTCTGTACTGTGATGTTTCAACAGTTTCCCATTTAAAAAGCTAAAAGAAAAAGAAGCGTGGTCAAGGGAAGCAGACTCTGTCTTAGGTTTATTATCATAATGGTGGTGAGTTTGACCAGGGGGTACAGATGTCAAAACATATGTAACTCCTCAATTTAAGTAGGTGTGGCCACTCTTGCTCTTGTCCGTGGCCTCGAGTTGACTCTGACTTGGGGGGACCTTCCGTATAACAAAACGCTGCTTCTATATCTTCCTTTTCCTTGGTATGTGTGGGACGATAGTTGCAGCTATTGGTTAGAACTTTACAACAGAGGACACTCACCTTCTAACATTACTTCAGGTAGCGCTCGGTAGCGATCCATACGGTTTACGGAAGCAAACTGCCAGCCCTGCTGGCTTCGCCGGTAGCTCCCTTGAAACCTGTGTCCCATTGACCCTGTTGGTATTTGAAATGCTCATGGCTTATCTTCCAGAATCATCTCAACATGCAAAACGCAGTACGCCACAGTACGACCACACGCTGACAGATGTGTGGCCGTTATATCAATTAGACCTAGACAAGGCTGTTTCTTCAAAACTCTACCATGGCACCACACCTCTCTGGAAGCTTCGTCCAGATTAGACATTTTCACATACATTTCCTCAATTAATGAGTGAGTCAACTCATCAGAACTTACTGGTTCCAGGTGGTGCGGGTTCAAATGAATGACAGCCACTATGGTGTCTTGAGATCGAGAAGAATCTTTTATTCGGTTCTCACTGGACTGCGAGAATCTAAAAGTGCAGCCCCCGAGTGGACATTTCAGTCCATCCTTAAAGGCAAAAACTCATTCATCATTTTGTCTGGGACTTAAGCAAGCGTGGACAGAAGCAGAATGCAAAATGAATGCTGCTATTTTTTTAGAGTTAGTAACGCATTACAGGGTGCAGCAGTGATTATTAACCCTGGTTCATAAAAGAGAAATAGTCATCACCGGGTCCCGACATCGAAAGGAACAACATTATTCATCGCAATGTTCTGACCTCGAGAGCATAAGCGTCCATTCCAAAATCAATCACTAGTGGGGCTTTCTGAGATGGGAGGGGGAAGGAGGCAGGTCACTCGGCAATCCACAAGAAAGATGGCCTTGCAGTGGCTAGAGCTCGTCTGTCTCACAAGAGATAGGATCTCAATTCTTTCTGGTTCAAGAAATAAAAATATAGGAAAGAGACGTGCCAAGTTTAGGAGTTATTTTATTCCCTTACAAGCCAACTCGGCCTTCCTACTGCCATCAAGTTACTCCTGGGTCATGCCAACAGTATGAGACAGAGTGGAACTGCTCCCTTGTGTTTCTGAGGCTGTACATCTCAGAGGAGCCCTGGTGGCATAGTAGCTAATGCGCTGGACGGCAAACCAGAAGGTCAGCAGTCTGAATGCATCTGCTCTGCGGAAGCAAGATGAGACTTCCTTCTTCCTTCAAGACTTTGTCTCTGAAACTCATAGAGGCATTTCTACCATGTCCTACATCAGTCAGTCTAGAGTGTGGGGTGAGGGATTACTCAAGATTCTTTCAAATTCTGTCCAAGACATGTCTTTCTAACCCTGAAGACGACATCCCTGCTCTGAGCAGCCAATGCATAGAGAGGACCTTAGGCCCCACCATAAGACACAATGGTCACTGCCCCATAACTCTATGTGGGACAGCACTGGAGACTGTGCCAAATGTGTGTTCGGTCTGCCCCATGCACAGTGGGGTGAAACGTGAAGGAAGTGCAGCAGGGCATCAAGGGAAGCAAAGTTACCAAGTCCCCGAGGAATCCTGGAAATAGGCTTCTGACACGGGGATACCTCAGCAGACTTGATCGGAAAACATACATAAGGATCAGCAGACAGACCTGGAACTACCTAGTGTTTTGTGGGGTTTTCCCTTGGTCTTGTTTTTTTCTTTTCCTTTTGTCCTACATCTATCTCTATAAGATAGGCAGAAGGAAAAGTCCCAAGGAAAAAAGAAAGGGCCCGGAGGGTGGGGTTAGGGGATGGGGATGATGGGAGAAGAGGAGGTAGGAAAGGGGAGTGGAGAGCCAACAAACTCAGAGATCTCAAATTGATGGCAAGAAGGGCGTATAATTCCAGGTGGGGTTCAATCCAGTGCAAAGTATCCAAGAGGAAACACTGAGAGCCAAATGGAGGATGAGCACAGTAGTGGGACAGGAGGAAGGTGAAAGGAAGAAAGAAGTAGGAGCAAGTGCTACTTATAGAAGTATAGCTATAGGTATATATATATGTAAATATATGAATTTATAATGAAAGGGGTAGAAACCAATGTACATATATTTGTTAAGTATTAAGATAGCAGCTGAACTTTGGGCCTCTACTCAAAGCCTCCCTAAATATAGAACACTTTGTTCTGATAACCATGGCACTCTGATACTCACCTTCCTGACATGGTCCTGACAAATGTGTGCATAAGCAAATGTGTGAAGAAAGCTGATGGTGCTTGGCTATCAAAAGATATAGGATCTGGAGTCTTAAAGGCTTGAAGTTAAACATACATCCATCTATCAGGGAGACACATAAGCCCCCATGGAAGAAGCACAACAGCCTGTGTGATCATGAAGTGTCAATGGGATTGGGTATCAAGTATCAAAAGTTCCAAAATAAACAATTGTATTGATGTGAAGGAGAGGTGTTGGAGTGGAGACCCAAAGCCCATCTATAGACAATTGGAAATCCCCGCCCCACCCCCTCCACACACACACACACACACACACACACACACACACAGAGAGAGAAGGGTTATAAGGAAGGAATAATTCAAATAAGGTGCAGCATAGTTACTGACAAAACACACATCATTCCTCTAGTTCCTGAATTCTTCCTCACCCCACCCTCGCCCCTACTACCATGACCCACTTCTACCTTATAAATCTGGCTAGGCCAGAGAACTCACATTGGTACAGAGAAGGGCACTTGACACGTGGAATTTAGGACATAAACCCCTCAGAAACAGCAGTGAGAGTAGCTATATCACAAGGGTAAGGGGATGGTCAGGGAGAGGAAAGGAGGAGAGAGGGGGAAACATTATCCCATTCTTACAAGGTTGGAAATATCGCCCCCCCCCCTCCCAAGGGGACAAATAACTGAAATGCGGGTAAAGAAAGGCAACGGACTGTATAAGATACGAAATAATAGCAATACGTAAATGATCAAGATGTTCATGAGGGTGGGGGAGGGGGAAAAAGAGGGACCCAAGTAGAAAATGTTTTGGAAATGAGGATGGCAACAGATGCACAAATGTGCTTGATACAATGGATGGATGGATGGAGTGTTATAAGAGCTTTGAGGGCCCCAAGGAGATGATTTTTTTAAAAGAAAGAAATGTCTTTCTCCCCATCTCTCTGAGGACTGATGCTTTTGACCTCATAAGGAAGCAGAGATCTAGGCACAGAGACCTAGGTGAGATGTCCGTGCCCTCAGGGTCCTGCTGCACAACTCTTTGCAAGTGGAGGTGTGGGGTGGACATGGCCGCATGATCTGACTTGGGGTGACAATAAAGTCATCTGTGAAAACAGAAGGTGCCCCGGGGTAGATAGTAACATGTTTGACGCCTGCTATACTTTCAGGTCAAGTCTCCCTGTTGGTGCGGTTTGGCTGGTAACCATAGGCTGTGGGGTTAAGCCCACCCAGTGCCTCCTGTGGAGAAGGACCTGGCGGTCGACGTTACAGAACAGGCTCCCAAACAAAGACACAAACTCACTCACTCCTTACGCACAGCCAGCAAGTCGATTCTGACTGAGAGAAACCCTATGGACAGGGCAGAAATGCCCGCTGTGGGGTTTTGAGGGTATAAATCTTTGCCAGGAGCAAAAAAAAAAAGCCTTACCTTTCTCCCCCGGAATGGATGGTGGTTTCAAACTACTGACCTTGCGGTTAGCAGCGTGACATATGTAACCCGTTATTCCATCAGGTTTGCTAGATGCCTTATCTAGTCTGATGTCTACCCTGCTGTATGTCTAGGAAGTAAAGTGTAAGTGTTAGGACACTGGAGTCCAGAGGTCCCAGGAGGACGTGAAGAATAAGTTGAGACAGCTTCAAAGTGTCCTTCAGACAAAATTTATTTTTTATTTTCTGAAAGGGAAAAATGGAAACAGCCCCAGATCAATCGGCTTGTCCAACGCACAATGAGTTCTAGGAGGCCTGGCGGCGTGGTGATTGCACCTTCAGGTGTTAGCCACAAGGTTGGCAGTTCAAAACCACGAGTTGCTCTGTGGGAGGGAAGATGAGGCTTTCTATTCCCTGAAAGGGTTAGTCTTGGGAACTCACAGGTAGCACTGTACTCTGTTCTGTAGGGCCCCTCTGCGTTGAAGTCAACTCTATGGTACTGCGTTTGGAATCTCTCTGGAAGCAAACTGCCTCATCTTTCTCACGTGGTGGGTGATTCCAATAATTGACCTTTCTGTCAGTGGCCAGTGCTCAACCACCATGCCAGAGTCCTGAGTGCTACACCACCCTGTTATTATTTCATGAGTGCTCAAAAAATGCACAACATTCTGAGTGGAGGGAAGGTGGGGTAGAGAGGGGGAGCCAAAGACAAGGGTCTACACATAACCTATCTGGAGGACGGGCAGCGGAGGAGTGGGAGAGGGGAGATGTCGGGCAGCGTAAGCTATAAAAAAATAATAATAATTTGGCTGAGCCCAGTGGCATAGTGGTTGTGCACGGGACTATGGCCCACTGGGACAGAGATTCAATTCCAGCAGTGGGGCTGGGCCTCCTACTCCCACTGCTGGAGAGTAGTGGTGCCAAATAATAATAATAATAATAATAATAATAATAATAATAATAATAATAATTTATAAAGTATTGAGGGTTGATGAAGGAGAAGGGAATGGGAAGGGAGGGGAAAAGATGAAAAGTTGATGTCAAGGGCTGTGTTAGTCCGGGTAAACTAGAGGAACAAATTTCATAGACACGCATATAGATATAAGGAAAAGGTTAATATATAAGAGAAATAGGGCATTAAGAAAGCATCCCAATCCAGTCCAGTACAAATTCATATGTCCAATATTAACCCATATGCCTGCTATCAGTCTATAAAGTCTCCTTCTGACTCACGAAGTCACAGGTAAGTGGGTGCAGAGTCCCGGCGCTGGCAGGGGTCTCCACATGGCTCCTCGCTTCCAGGGTTCAGGGTCCATCAACAGCAAAAGTAACTCATCGCGGGCAGAGGTCTCCATGTGGCCACCCCAACTTCAGAGGTTTGGCTCCATCAGGACAAACCCGTGTGGTCTCTCTGCTGGCTCCTCCAGCTTCTCAGATGCTGCCATCTTGTCTTGTACATAATTCATCGCCTCTCACTAACTCCCAACAACTGGGGGAGATAACTTTTCATCTTCACGAGGGAAATAACGTGAGATTTCCCAGAAGTCTCAGGAGAAAGCCATGCCCACATAAAGGCCGCATTGGCTGCTCAATGGCTATCTTCAGATTAACAGGCTAGTAGACTCCACCCCTACATTTCAATCATAAAATTAACATAAGCACATGACTGCCACAAGGGCTCAAGTGGAAAAGCAGATATTTGGAGAATGATGATGGCAGCAGGCATACAAAGGTGGTTGGCACAGTTCATGGATGAATGGATTGTGATGTAAGAGCCACCCCCCAATAGAACGAATACAATTTTTCAAATGCACAAAAGTCATGGGTTAGAGACAAAGGGCTTTACTACTCATGATGAAACAAATATGAACATCAGCATATTAATGCTGATTCCTCTTAACCCTGAGTCTTTCAGAGGAAACTGATGGCTCAAGTTTGTGTGTCAACTCGGGTAGGCCAGGACTCTCAGTGATTTGGGCTATATAGTTTGACAGTGAGGTAATAATTTAATCACTGTCAATAATGACAGCCACTAGGAGCAGTCAATCAGTGGAAAGGGAGTTTCCTAAGGAGTGGGGCCTGCAGCCAACAGAAATGGACAATCTGACAAAGCTGTCTGGCTTTCTGTTCAAGCCAGACTCTGTATCTGGTTATCATCTGACCTCTGGTTCTAAGGATTTCATGCCAGGGACCTGTTATAGTGTCTGCCAATCTCAGGTTCATCAGTCTCTAGCCTGGGAGCCAGCTGCCAACCTCATCTGACCGGCTGATCTCGCCACTGCAGCTGCATGAGTCAAGAGAAGCTTCCAGCATAGTGTCTGACCGTGGGCTTGTCAACCTCACCAACCAACCGTGTGAGGTGTGTGTGTGTGTGTGTGTGTGTGTGTGTGTGTGTGTACGAAGTATAGCCAGAATGCTCCTTAGATGTGGGATGGCAAGACTTTTCCTCTGATATCTGAACATGCTATCATGAGGGACGGATCCCACGAGAAGGACATCATGCTTGGCAAAGTGAAGGATCAATGAAAACGAGGAACACCCTCCGTCAGATGGACTGACACCATGGCTACAATGGTTTCTAGCCTCAATGTTGCTAGGACAGTGCGGGGCTGTGCCACACTGGGGCAGAACACTAAGGAATTGTTATCGGGAAGAGGAAAAGAGGGTGGACAGGCACAACAATGTATGCCCACTACTAAATGCCCATGACTGTGCCGCCCGTTTAGGAATTATGAATCAGAACCAACTCAACAGCTACTAACAACAACAACAACAACATATGTGTTGGCTTCATTGGTTTTACTTCTCTAGAGAACCCAGTCTAAGACAGGGACACCATGTAGACCAGGAGAGGACTATGCACGTCATATGTTTACCACACAGTTAGGGAACACTGAAATTCATCATCGTTTTTTGTTTGTTTGTTTGTTTTGATCAGGCATTTATAAACAAGAAAGCATACATTAATTCCATAAAAATAGTTTTCTCAAGGAATACAGTAAGAAGTACTATTGTCAGTAGCAGCTGCAGGGGAACATGGGGCGCTCTGGGCCCTTGGGAAGGTTGAGGTGGTCTTTCTCTGGAGGATTCACCTGTTTCGTTTGTTTGTTTTAGCAAAGAAGAGTAAGGCCTGTTCCTTTTCTGAAGGGAGACATCAGCTCATTCTTCAAGGTCGCAAACAGAACTCTGAGAAGCGGACCAGAGAAAGAGTGATTTTAACAGACCCAGCAAGACAGGAGCTAGAGAAACCAAAGGAAATCCCCCGCTCTCCACAATTACTTTGCAATGGACTTGATAATTCCAAAGGAAACTTTATTGCTTCAGAGATGACTGGATCAAGGGTTCCCATGAGATGTTTATCCCCGACTCCATGTTGTCACTCTTTTCTCCTCTGTGTAGACCTTGCTCTCAAACCATGTCCGTCTGGGTGGACTAGAGAAACAAATCTAGGGAGACACTCATCTGTGTGTTTAAGAGAGAACTATATATCAAAGAGTAACTGTATATTAAGAAAACATCCCAGCCGGGTCCACAGCAAGTCCATAAGCCCAATCTTGGCCCATATGTCTGATACCAATCTATACTATTCCTCTTCACACTCACACAACACGTGCAATGATGCTGACCATAGGACGATCACAGGCCAGTGGGTGGAAAGTCTGGTGGATCCAGAGGCAGTGGAAGCATCTCCAGGGTTCTGGCTGCCATCAGCATGGTTCTGTGTGGCTTGTCGACAGGAAGATGAAGCAGAGAGGGTGTGTGCCCCACCCCCAGGGAGGAAAACAGGAGTTCCCCGAATCCTCAGGAAAGGACACACCCGCACAGAGGCATCATTGGCTATGACCGAATTGACAGGCTAGACTGCACCCCTCTGCTCAAGTTGACAGGAGATGATGTCCCCGCCACACAAACTGATCCTGTTGTGTGGTATGAACCCCCCGTTGTCTTGGGTCACTTCCTCTTCCCTGATTTGTGGCCAGAGGTTAGACCCACCTAACTGGTCAGGGTCAGAGCAGTTTTGCACAGCTGTGCAAGTTGTGTCCTGTACAAAATACCACAGACAAGATGGCATCACTCACACTATAAAGCTCAAAGATTTTTATATGAATCATAACAATTTTCTACATATGGGAGTAAAGTACTGTGAGAAAGATACTACATGACTCGGGAATAGCCCTGGGTAGGATCATGTGTGTATCCCAGATAAGGCCAATCCTAAATAGGTACACAGAGAGGTTCCCCAAAGTAACAGTAAGGAAATTTTTAGCAGGAATAGTAGAGGGTAGACAAAGCAACATATGCCCACTACTGAATGGCACAACTAGGCCCACTTCTAGATGGGGATACTGAGATGTTCCCATTACAGGCCCTCCCAGTTACTGTCATGTTTGATTCAGGAAGACCCAGAGATACGGTCTAAGCCCAGGTCTTCCCTACCCCAGAACACACCCAGTTTACATTCCAAGCCTACACCTCTATCTGATGTTCACATCATTCCAGTTAGGGTCCCTATCTTTGGGATGCTAATCTCAAGTCTTCTGGCTCAAATTTGAATGCCCTGAGGAACACACTCAGTTCTTTTAGAAAACTGTCATCCTTTTACTCTTCTCACTTAAAATAATCATTTTTTGTCAAAACCCAAAGCTTGATGCTTCCTTAAAGGCCAAAACAAAATTTCCGCTATCAACTCTGTGTTAGTCCAAGTAGACTAGAGAAAAAAATCCATGGACATGCATATGAATATAAGGGTATAGTTTATATATAGGAAGAATAGGGCATTGAGAAAGCATCCCAACCCAGTCCAATTCAAAGTCATAAGTCGATATTAGCCCTTATACCCAATACTAGTCTATAAAGTCTCCTTCCAACTCACGAAGTCACAGGCCAGTAGATGCAGAGTCGGGGCACCGGCAGGGGTCTCCCCAAGGCTCCTCACTTCCAGGGCTCAAGGTCCATAAACAGCATCCAGTAGCGGTAGAAGCAACTCAGCGTTGGTAGGAGTCTCCAGGTGGCCTCTCCAACTTCAGAGGTCTGGCTCCATCAAAGGAAGGCCGTGTGGCCTCTCCTCTGGCTCCTCCAGCTTCTCAGACGCTGCCATCTTGTCTTGCCTGCGGTTCGTTGTTTCTGAGACTAACTCCCAACAACTGGGGAGATAGCTTCTCATCTTCACGAGGGAAATATCGCGAGATTTCCCAGACGTATCGGGAGAAAGCCATGCCCACATGGAGGCCACATTGGCTACTCAATGGCTATCTCCAGATTAACAGGTTAGACTCCACCCCTACATCCCAATGATGAAATTAACATAAGCACATGACCACCACAAACTCCAAATGACCACCGCTCAAAACAAAGGACTTATATTTGTTTGGAATAACCTCAACTCATAACTCAATCTCCCCAAAAGATTTTTGAGAAGTATCTGGCTTCTAATGAGTGACCAAAAATGCATAATAAACAATTCTTTGAGCATCTGGTCATCCACAACTCCCCATGTCTTTCTCAGAACTCTCTCCAGCCACTCCCTTACAAACAACCTGCAGCCATCTTTCTATTGAATGAATTTGCCTACCTGGTCTTAGCTAACTGGGCAAGGAAGAGGTCACCTGACCTTGGTTGGGCCAATCAAATTCTCTCCCGAGACTTGGCGTTAAAACTGAGACCTGCCTGTTTACATTATCCCTGAGGAAAGGGACCTCAAATCTGTAAACTGGCTTCCTCTGACCCTGTGCCGTGGAAAACTAAGTTTGCAGCAAGAGGATGATAGAGACTGTTTGTGAGAAAGGATTGGGAAATACAAGCTATTCCTGTTTCGCGAAGGCTTCCTAGCTCTAGAATCCAGTATCATATGGCCTGCTTGCGCTTCCTAGCTTTGTCCATTCTGAATGCATCTAAAATAAGTTCTATCTTCTGCAATCAAGAGCATATAGAGCAGGTGACTCAGGACAGGGCCGCCATACGCACTTGCTTGTATGGTTTGTTTAGCCAATAAGGGAAAGGCTTTACATTTTATTATGCTTCACCACAGAGAATTCTCCAGAGCACAGTTCTTCTTGGGCACACCCAGGGACAGCACAAGTTAACGCTAGCTCAGCCACAGTGGGCACTGGGGGCTCTTTGTCGGCCAGAGTCATTGCTCGAAGCAGATGGAATGAAGAGGGAGAATGGTGGCAGAGAGTAGATACCCCAGACTCAGTCTTCAATGGCGCAGAGGGGAAGGTGTACAGGAAGTGGAGGAATCAGAATCCGGCTGAGTCAGGGAGGAAGGCGAGGAAGACTCAGCCAGGCAAACAAGGGCGGTAGAAACACATGTGTGGAGGAGCACATGTGTGGGGCGAAAGAGGCCCGCTTTCATACCTTCACTGAGTTTCTGCAGCAGACGGCTGGAGGAAAAGATGGTCACATCACCGACTTGTCACTAGTCCCATCCTGTCTGCTATTGCCAGCCCTTTCCTCAGGCTCGTGAATGGCGAGTTATTGGATTTTTAATTGGACAAATATGTTGAAGGAGAGAACTGTATGATTTGAGGCCTCCTATTGACACCCTGGGGCTCTCAGGGGATTCCAGATCAGCCGGAGAGCGTGAAGGAGCCATGAGGGATTAACTCAAGACTCTTTTAACCTCCAGGGACCCTTGGTGGTTATGGTAGTTACATAATCTGGTGTCCAGTTGAAACTATTATAAGGTGACCA
>PVJH01048162.1:0-10932 GCA_004026705.1 Nesogale talazaci | reverse complement strand
TTGTCCCCCACCAGGTAGGCCAAGCAGATCAGGCCCGGGGGCCAGTCACTTCCCAGCTGTGTGTCCCCCGAGCCATCGGCGAGACCGGAATTGCTCTCCAGGTCAATGGAAAGGTTTGGGGACGAGAACCAGACGTTGGTATTTTTGCAAGAGCCCCAGGGACTTCCGTGTACAGCCACATTTGGTGACTCCTGTCGTGGGCTGAGTCAGTCCGCTTATCTGTCAAGCAATGCCAGGGGGATCCAGTAGGAGGTCAGGGAGTGGGGGCGGGGCGGGGTGTCAGTGAACTTAAGGAGGAGTGGGTGGTCTGGGGTGAGAAAGGGTCCAGTGCCCCAGGAGCTGCAGGGGGCTCCCATTAAGCCTAGACTCCATACAGTTCCTGATGTTGCAGTGACCGTCTCCCCCACCATAAAACTTTTTTTTTTTTTTTTTTTAGGCATCACTGCTCTCTGGTGGTGGGAGTAGGAGGCCCAGCCCCACTGCTGGAATTGAACCTCTGTCCCAGTGGGCCCCAGTCCCGCGCACAACCGCTACGCCACCGGGGCTCAGCCCCATAAAACTCTTTACATTGCTACTTCGTCACTGTCAATTTGCCACAGTTAAGAATCAGACCTGTGGGGCTGAGCCCCGGGGGCGTAAGTGGTTGAGTGCGGGACTGTGGCCCTCGGGCTTGGCGGTTCAAATCCAGTGGCAGCTCTCAGGAGCAGCACTGGGTAGCGCCCACGACCACCAGAGGCAGTGATGCTACCCCCCCCCCCAAAAAAAAGAATCAGACCTGTGAAAGGGTCATCCAACCCGCAAAGGGGTCCCGACCCACAGGTTGAGAACCGCTGCGCTAGCATGACCAGCCATCCCAGTTGGCCCAGGACTGAGGGGTTTCCTATTACACAGAGCCTTCGGTGCTACAATCAAGACACTTGGGCAAAGAATGATGGCAGGACACCCTACATCCTAACTTATCTTGTCTCCCCAGATTACGGGGGGGCTGTGATTTCACAGACTTCCCTATTCCAGGGACCCTGGGAAAGGGTGGTTCTTCATTCTGGGGTGTGCTCCTCGGCCCCCGAGCCCCAAGCTTGACAGATGTCTGCAGGGAGCTAGAGAAAGGGAGAGAAGTTGGATCCACTGTTCCCCACCACCAACCCTGAAGGATCGTGTTCACCTCTCAGTTGACCGAAGACAAGTAAATAATAAAGAACCACCTATACATGCACGCAGCCCAACTCTCCACACACGCCTCAAAAGTAACAGCCGAGCAAAGAAAACCAGACACAAAATGCCCGTACTCTCTGATGCTACTTCCATGACGTGCTAATACCGGCTAACCAAGTCTCTGGTTTGATACGGGTTTGTTTCTAGGGAGTGAAGAGAGGGGCTGACTTATAAAGGGCAGTGGGGAGCTTTCTGGGTGGTGGTGAGGTTGTTTTTGACAAGGGTTTGCAGCTGAGCGCCGGTGGCGTCGTGGTTGTGCCCGGGACTGCAGCCCACTGGGATGGAGGTTCAATTCCAGCTCCACGGAGCAAAGGCTGGGCCTCCTACTCCCACCACCTGAGGGCAGTGATGCCCAAAAGCAAACAAACGAACAAACAAAAAGACAAGGGTTTGCATTCCGCAGATGCTGACAACTCACTGAACAACACCATTAACACCTGTGCCTTTCACCCCCTTGACATTGTCTCTCCAGGAGAGAAAACAAAAAAGGTGTAAACACTGGAGTCGGAAACATGGGGAATTTAGGATAGATGTTCCCTCAGGACCAGTGACGGGAGTGGTGATACTGGGAGGGGGGAGGGATGGTGGAGTAGAAAGGGGGAACCAATTTCAGGGATCTACATATAACCTCCTCTCTGGGGCAAGGCCAACAGGGAAGTGAGTGAAGGGACACATCAGACAGTGTACGATATGAAAAAGCAGTAGCAATTTGTAAATTATTAAAGGTTAATGGGAGAGAGGGGGAAAGGGAAATATGGGGAGCTGGAACTGGGGGCCTAAGTGGAGGGAGGATGTTTTGAGAGTGATGATGGCAACAAGTGTGTAAATGTGGCCTGCATACAATTGATGTGTGTATGGATCATGAAGGGAGATGTACGAGCCCCCAATAAAATGATTCATTAAAAAAAAAAAGGGGGTGGGGAAAGAGGAGCTTATAACAAGGGCTCAAGTGAAAAATGTTTGGAAATGAATGTGGCAACGTGTGCAAATGTGCTTGATACAAATCATGTATTGAATATTATAATAGCTGTATGAACCCCCAATAAAATTACTTAAAAAAAAAATAAGTGTGGGCTGAGCCCCGGTGGCGTAGTGGTTGTGCGTGGGACTGCGGCCCACTGGGACGGAGGTTCAATTCCAGCTCCACAGGAGCAAAGGCTGGGCCTCCTACTCCCACCACCAGAAGGCAGTGATGCCCAAAAAAGCCAAAATAAATAAATAAGTGTAAACGAATACAAGAGAAAAGATTGAACCTGTGTCAGAGATATCGTTTTACTTGGATCCATAATCACTGTTTAAAGAAGCCACGGTTAGGAAGTCAAAAGGACACATTACATGGGGGGGCAAATCTGCTGTCTAAGACCACTGGCCCACACGGGGAGTGGACAGCAGGGGCTCCAGGGGGAAGGGAATGCTGTGAAAATGATGATGGCAGCCTACGGGCAAGTGTGCCTGACACACTGGATGAATGGATGGATGGTGATGAGATGTAAGAGCCCCCAATAAAAGTATTTAATTAAAATATTTGTTGTAAAACAAAAAGACCGCTAGGTCATAAAAGAGAGACGAGTAGCAAATGGTCATTCGAACAACGGGCCTAAGTGAACGTGACCACTGCGAGACACACCTCACCCATGACTCTCCAGCCCTGAGAAAGACACAGTGCAGTGGGAAGAAGCACAAGGAGACTGGAAGACTACCAGAAAGGGATGGAAGAGCAGGCTCAGAGCCTGAGGGACAGAACAACGGCTGCCTTTCAACAAGGAAAGATGCCTCCTCGTCCACACTCTGCTGCTCCTCCAGCAGGGATCATGTGCCCGCTTCCCCCCAATCTCCCAGGGGACCCCGTCTGATGCCAGTACCCCACATGGGGGGACCACCCATGATGTCAATGATGGGCCCCCTTCCTCCTGGATTGATGCCAGTGGGACCTGCTCCTGGAAGGAGGCCCCATGTCAATGAAGCCTGGATCCCCAATGATGCGGCCCCTGGCCTGGCCTGTGAGGGTGCCCACAGGGCCAGCAATGACACGCCCAAACAGAGAAAAGCCAAGCACAACATCTGTCTCACTTGTGTCACACCTGTCCCACTTCCCCCAGAGACAGGGTGCTGTGACGCTGGGTGTTTCCTGCTGCCCAACATGGAAGACTGGCTCCCCTTTCTACCACAAAGAGAATCATTTTGGAGCAGAGTAGTGGACAAAATGCACAATGATTTGGGTTAGTATTGTGACATGTGAAAATAAAATTAACTTCTAGTTAAAAAAAAAAAAGCCTAATACCAAGGGCTCAAGTAAAAAGAAAATGTTTTGGAAATGATAATGGAACATATGTACAAATATGCTCGATACAATCGATGTGTGTTAGCAGAGTTGTAAGAGCCCCCAATAAAGTGATTTTTTTTAATCGATTTCCAGATAAAGTTCAAGAGCTAAGAGGTCACTTTGAGGACAAAGACCCATCTGACCCAAACCAGCATACTCTTAAGAACCTCCTCTGCACAAGGGTTAGGACTGAATCAGGAAGACAGCCGCAGTGGGTATGCCTGAGGGATGGGGCCAGGTAAGAATATTGAAAGGGGGCTGAGCCCCGGTGGCGTCGTGGTTGTGCGCGGGACTGCGGCCCACTGGGACGGAGGTTCAATTCCAGCAGTGGGGCTGGACCTCCTACTCCCACCACCGGAGAGCCATGATGCCCCCCCAAAAAAAAAAAGAATATTGAAAGGACCATAGACGGCCAGAAAAGCACACAATAGCGTCCCACGGGAGGGACCATCCGAACGCTCTTTAGAAACAAGGAAGGTGAGGCTTCATTCATCTCACAGACCGTGGACATTTCACCTCATGGACTTTGGTCCTGAGGACAGGAACCTCTCCCTGGAGGACACCCTGCTTGGTCAACCCAGAGGGTCAGGAGACAAAGGAAGTCCTGGACGCCATGGCTTGACCCAGCGCTGTCACAAGGGATCCAAACACAGCAACCACCGTGACGGGGGCACAGGGCTATGGTCCGTCCTGTTACACACGGGGGAGCTTCCGGGGGGGAGCCCTTCAGAGGGCCCTCATGACAAGCGTGAAGGAATCACAGCCTGAAGCATTCAGAGGGATGTCCCATGCCGTCGACAACTTATTTATAAATGATCAGAGAGAGAGAGAGGGAGGGATGCGTCTGGGTATGTGAGACAGCACACAATGCTGCCCGTGCTCTCTCCCCAGTGTTCAGCAAGGCAACGATACGCTGGTGCCCTGAGAAACAACAGAGTCCCCTGCCCTCACGAGGGCGCACGGGAGACTGAGGCGGCCCCAGGCCACCGGACAGTCCTGCTCAGTGGTCCCTGAAGGGCAGGGAAGAGCGAGGGGAACGCCGAAGAGAAGGGAGAGTAGACCCGCCTGGAAGCTGAGGTTTGGGACACCAGGGAGCACCTGCCGAGAAGGAAAGGAGCACGAAGGGCCCTGAGAACCTCAGCGAGGCCCTAGGAGAGAGGACCGGCAGTCTTCGGGTCGGGTGGCAGGTGGACAGGGGAGTGGACCAGAGCGGGCTCTTTCCTGTCACCCAGCGGCAACTGTCTTGGCCAGAGGTGGGTCTGAGAGTTCACCCAGCTGCCAGGCTGAGGGTGGAAGGCAGATGGGCGTGCGTGAAGCGGGGAGACCCACCCGGTGGCGGGGAAAACAGTTCTGCCGCAGCCCAGCCAGTGAACTAGGAAGAGACCGGAGAGCAGGGGTCAACTGGAGCGTACCCTTCAGGGAGCAACCCGGGGGAATTGGTTGTAGGAAGAGGAAAGAAGCGACCCCATGCTCTGGGCCGGTTCCTGGGACTGTGGTGCCATTTACAGGGCGCTGGGAGGTGAGGCCGAGGCTCTGGGGGACCGCGCTATGGAGGTGCTGTTTGATTCTGCCAGTCTGGAGGTGGGGGATAAATTAGGAGGGGGGTGATCCATGGCCGCCAGGGGTCTCAGCGAACCCAGCGGGAAGAAAGCTGAGCCAGGGCAAGAAGCACTGAAGGGCTCAGGAAGAAGAGAAGGACCGAGGATGGACACGGCCGAGGGCAGAGGGGCGGCTCTGGGTCCCAGCACCGTGCAGGGGGCGCTGTCCAGAGTGTGGACGTGACAGGAGAGCAGGCAGGGCACGGTGCTGCACCCCACGTGTGGAAGGGAAGCGTTTTTCATAGCCCAGACACAGAAGGGGCCGGAATGGGAGTGGAGACAGGTCTGGGCCCAGGACACGTCGGAGCTCTGCGGGCAGGAGAAGACGGACCCGGGGATAATTCAAAAGCCAGCTTGTCAAAGCTGCTCCGAAGTAGCCATCACAGAGAGGGACCCCCCCATGTCCAGCCCCACTGACACCTAGATCTCCCGGCCTTTACCCCAGCAAGCACCGTACGCTCCTCGTCTATGAAGTGGGGCAGCAGGAAAAACAGCTGTCATTCGTTGAGCGCTTCCCGGGCGCTGCGCCTCCCCACCCCCGCCCAGGGCTTCCATCCATTCTCAGGGGGTCTCCCAGACTGCGCCAACCACTGACCCATTTCACAGCTGGGGCCATGGAGGCCCAGGGCAGCGAGGTCACCTGCTTGGTCGCTCCGCCAATGAAGGGAGAGGCCACGACGCAAACCCAGAGTTCAGCTTCACGCTGCCCAGAGAGCTCACACAAGACACAACACAAAGCCCGCTCAGCCCCGTGGGGTGGGGGGAGATATACCTACGGGAAGTCAGGGGACTACGTCCGTGTCTAAGCCATGGCTGCGACACACTGGCAGACATGTCCATGGGCGGCCACACAACACTGCCCACAGACCCCTCCAATGTGTCCAGGAGCCAGGATGTTCCCCTGAGGACCAAGGTGTGCCTGGCCCAGGCCACGGTTTCTCTACCATGTCCAGGTGCATGGGAAACTCAGAAGAGGGCAGAAGGGTGAGTACGTCTGGGTTACAGTGCAGGAGAGGAACGGGGACGTGGGCTGCCGGAATGCCCCCCAGACATCCTTCAGACACAAAGACGGCCAGACTTGGTCTCACAGACTCTGGGCACATTCTCAAGAGAGAGCAGTCCCCTGACCAGGACATCCGGCTTGGCAAAGTCGAAGGGCCCCGGGACCCAGAGACAGGTCCTGCCCAAGACGGCCAGACAAACACCAGGACTGCAACACCGGGCACAAAGATCACTACAGGGGACGTTGGCGCAGGAGCGGGCAGTGTCCCACTCTGCGGGACACAGACAGGGTCCCAAGACAGAGCCTCACCACGACCTCCTCCCTGGAACCCGAGGAGGTCTCCAGGCCTAGGACACAGGGGGCTGTGATGAACCGGTCAAGGTCCTGGCAGAGGGAGGCGGGCAGGCAGGTCCGAGCCAGAGATGGAGACTGGCGACAGACAGAGAGAGCGGGGTTGGGAGAGGCTCCGTGGCTGAGTGCAAGAGGGAGGATGAAGCCAGGAGCCAAGGAATGCAGGAGACTGGAACAAGCGGGGGGACCGTCTCTCCAGGAGCCTGTGGTGGGCATCTCGCCTTGAGGCCAGTGTGGCTGGTCTTAAACTTGAGACCCCGCTCACAGGCCCGGAAGGAGGGAAACCTTAATGCCTTGACAGCTCCCACCGACCGCTGGGGCAGGTGAGGCCTCCAGATAGCCCTCATAGCTCCGATCAAGGCCCAGAGGGGAAGGGCGTGCCTGGAGTCTCCTAGCCAAGTGCATGCCAGAACGGGGACGGGAACGCCTGGACGGGAGGTTCATAAATCCGCCGAAAAGACCCTATGTGAGGCGTTGAAGGTGCAGGGACTGTCGTGTTGAGGACGAAAGTCCACCAGACCCAAGCCGGGCTCTGTTCAGCAGCCCCCACTGGACAGTGACTCGGGGACTGAAGAACAGATACCTCTGCATATGGATGGCTAACAGGGCAAAGAGGGTCTTCGTGGGAAGCAGCTGGGACAGAGCGCTCCTTAGCAGCAAGGCTGGCGATCCAAGAGCTTTCTAGCAAGACGTTGAACTCCCTTGCAAAACGATTAGGCCCACATCATAGAAAGCAACACAAGAAACTCCTTTCTTTAAGAATATGAAAGTGACACTCAGGCCTGACTCAGAATTAGCCAAATGCTAGGATCAACAGATGGTCGGAAAAGCTACCCCCAAAGGTGTGGGGAACCCTGAAAAGAAATGGTGGGATGCCACACAAGTTCCAAAAGATGTCAAAGGACCAACTGAAATAATTATTTAAACCAGCGAAAAGAAACTGATTATTTTTAGAGAGCTAGGAACCAAGGAGATATGAACTCCTGCTTTTCAATTTTACCCGTGTCCCCAACTCCTCCTCTCCTGCCCTCTCAGCCTGCGCTGTCCGTGGACTTAGCTGCTGGGATCATGGCAGTCCCGACGCATAGAAGAGAGAATGCATAAACAAGCCTGTTTTTAACAGAAGGCATTTATAAGGATTCCAGCTACCAGGCAGACAAGACTACACGGAACTCCAAGAGAATAAATGAAACCTAGACAGATGATACTCCTGGAATCTTGAGTTTAAGAGAGACTTTCTATTTCTGAGACATTCCTGAGGAGAGGTCACTTGGACCAATCCTGATCAGCCAGCACCCTGGACCTGTAGACATCACGCAGGGACCTCGGCCAGCGCTGAGACGCTCACACCACCACTGGATCCAAAGCCTTTCTACCCACTGTCCTGTGCGCGTCCTGCCATCAGCGTCATTGTATGTGTTTCGTGAGTCGGAAGAGGCCTTTATAGATTAGCACTGGACATACAGGCTCATATTGGACTCAGGAGCTTGGACTGGACTGGCTTGAGATGCTTTTTTCGTGAACCATTACTCTTGATATAAAACTCTCCCACATACAAAAAAAGAAGAAGAAAAAGCAAGGCTGGCGAGACTGGGTCATCGGGAGACCAGCCCCTGGGAAAAGACCTCACCCCCACACGTGGTCCAGCAGCGGGTCAGGAAGAGCATGCCCCTGGAGGACAAGACGATGGATAGAGAGGCCGCCGCCGTGGACTCCGACACAGGAACCACGAGAAGGAAGGCACAGGCCCGGAAGGCACCTCGCTGTTATACAAGGGGCGTCGTGGGTCAGAACTGGCTCACACACCCAACCACCACGACACCACATGGGTCACGTCCCAGACCACGAGTCACCGCCCCTTCCTGGACAGCCCCCGGCCCCCACTCACGGACCCACTCACCCCCACACAGTTACTCTGTCCCTGGGACTACACTGGGCCAGGCTAGGAGCCCGTCCTCTAGAAGTGGAGACCGAGCCACGGATCACGAACCAAGTGATACGGGCCGGAAGCACAGACTGTGGCAGCCATAATAACTGGGACACCGATGGAGGCTGGGGTCAGGGAGGGCTTCCTGGAGGCGGCAGCCATGGATCTGGGGTAGAGGTCGCAGGCCGGGGATGAGCTACGCACAGACAGGGAGGCACAAGGCTGTGGGCTGTCCCAGGGCAGGCCCCCGGGGGCTTCCGCGCCAGTCTCTCTGTGTCCGAGCCTCTGGACAAGAACGTGCCAATTAAGGAGGCTGAAGCTTATGCCCTCCAAGGTTCTCGTGTGTGAAAGGGGAAGCCTGGGCCTAGCTGGATGCCCCGGAGCGGGCCAAGAAGGGTCCTAGGGATCCCGGAGAAGAGGACAGAAGGTTCTGGAAAGGGTCAACATCAAGGGGGGCTGGGCAGGTTGATGAGAGAGGGAGGGAGGGCCTGGCTCAAGCTCCTGGTCCGAGTGGGACTCCGGGCTGGACTACTGGAAGGTCCTCGCCGAGTCCCATGACCCCATCCGAGAAACGGAGCACGGGACTAAAGAGTCGCCCCAGCCCTGACGGGGAAACAACATGACACAAAATTATAAAAGGGTCTTTATTTGTAAAAAGTCAGAGGGGCCCCTGGGGGTGGCAGGATAAGCAGGCCGGCTTCTCAGGGGTCAGGGGCATTGGGGCAGATGCGCTTGAGTGGGGGGGCGCCCTCCGAGTCCTCTGTGTCACCCTGGGCTGCCTTGGGGACAGGTGGCACTGGCTCAAAGACGGGGTAAGCTTCAGGGGCCTGGAGAGGAAGGGTGGACAGGCATGAGCCCCACCCGAACCCAGGAGTCCAGCCTCCTAGCCTCGGCCTCCTCCACAGTCTCCACTCCACTCCCTGCTGGACCCCGCTCCCCGAGAGGCAGATCAAGCAAAGCGCCAGACAAAACCCAGCAACGCATCCTGGAGAAAGGGGGTGGCTATGGGGCAGTTCTGAAAAGCGACATCCACGTCATCCTCGCAGGGGGACACAAACCAAGAGCTTTGTGCAGGACTTCCCGAAGACACTGGCCAACGCGAAAGCACCTTTTCCTGTGTGGTCCCCGGAGTGCAGGTCCTCCGACCACGTCCCCCCCTCCTGGACCCAGGAGTACAGCCGCCAAGCCTTTTTGGCCAAGCCCCAAGCGTCCCTCCCCTCGGAGACCTCAGCGTCCAGCCACCTGGCCTCTCTCACCTCGGCCTCCAGCAATTCTGGAACGGGCTCCTCCTTGGTCAGCATCGGGGGTTCGTCGGTGCCACCCGCAGCTATGCCCCCGGGATCTGGAAGGTCAAGGTGACAGACATGCCCTGAGCAGCCAGCCACTCTGTGACAGGCACACGGTTGGGGAAACCACCACCACCACCACCACCACCACTGGGCAGCCATGCGGTAAAGCCCGAGGCTCTGGGAAAACGAGAAGGGGGTCGTGTCTCCCCCACCCCCACCCCAGCCCCTGTGCCACCCAAGAGGCAGGGCACAGGAATGAGCATTCATGTCAGAGCAGCGAGTTTTGTCCAGCAAATGGGGGGGGGGGGGGGGGGAGAGAGGCCGATTTCAGCAGAGGGAATCCATGGTCAGTAAGCACAGATTCTGGGCTCTCCCCCTGACCTTGACTAGCCAAACACCTGCATTTCTCTCAGCCTCCACTTCCCTGTCTGTGAAACAGGGGTGACCACAGCAAGGACCACAGATGCCTGCAGGGAGGCCCTCCGCACAAACAAGCACTCAACGAGGGTCGACTCTTGTTTTCCGATAAAGGAGGGGGCGGCGCCCGGGGTGTCCGGAGTAGAGCCCGGAGGTCAGCTGGGGCCAGGTCACCAAGGACCTTGAATGCCAGGCTGAGGAGTCCAAGGCCCGGGGAGGACCCAGGCAACCCTCTGGTGCTCTGGCTCTGGCAATTGCACGGTGGAAGCCGCTGGAGGGAGAAGTCATCCGGGGAGGAAGCTGGGACCAGGTGGGAGCGTGAGCTGGCGACCAGAGCCTCGGCAGGGCCTGGGTGGGGGGGGGGTGGCCACGAAAGGCCTAGGCAGACTGGATAGGAGAGGAAGCTTGCTGGTCCGACTGGATGGGAGAAGGAGTTTGCTGGGCAAGCTTGAGGACTGACTTCTCTGGGCATCAGCTTCTTCCCCTATAAACAGGCATCATGGGAGGGCATCCGGTCCCCAGAGGGCTGATGAGGCGCAGAAAAAGTTCAAGCGTGTCAAGTGTTTCAGATGAGTTCTGTTCAGGGCTGAGCCCCAGTGGCGTTAAGTGGTTGAGTGCGGGACTGCGGCCAGCGGGCTTGGCGGTTCAAATCCAGCAGCAGCTCTCAGGAGCAGCGCTGAGTAGCTTCCACAACCACCCAGTGATGCCCACCCCCCAAAAAAAAAAAAATCAGATGAGTTCTGTTCACCCCTTGTATGACTCCCACTCCACGGATACCTGCCAGGCATCACTCCTTAATCTGAGGCTGGCAT
>PVJH01048161.1:0-10935 GCA_004026705.1 Nesogale talazaci | reverse complement strand
GTGTTTGTACACCACACATACTGTATTCATTGTCACTGAATTGTACATGCAGGAACAGCTGAATTTGTTAAACGTTTTACTGTGCATAGTCTCGACATCCGTAATGTTTGAAATGTACTGCCCATGCAAGCATGATGACTTTATTACAATTACATTACATCAGCCCGATATAAATAGTTAAACCTCTCTCCGCTTGAATTTCTGCTACAGTGAATTAAAAATAGGCATAAGTCGCATAAGCAACCGCTTTTGAGGTTGGCTGAAAGTGAAGCAGACTTGAAGGACTGACCGTTAAAGATCAAAGACTGATGGATGGCGTTTCAACATAAAGAAGACGAAAATCCGTCCAACTGGATCAATAAGCCACGTGAGGACAAATGGAGAGAATAATGAGGCTGTCAAGGATTCCACTGAACTTAGATCTGCAAACAATCTTCACTGAGGTAGTCGTTGAGGAACCAAAGGACTTATGACACTGAGAAAGTCTGCTGCTGCTGCTGCAAAAGATGACTTTAACATCTTCAAAAAGCAAAGATGTCACTTTGAGGACTATGGAGCCCCTAAAGCAAGCCTTGGCATTGTCAATTGCATGAAAACGCTGGCCAAGACACCGGGAAGACCAAAGAATTATTGATGCCTTTGCATTCTGCTGTTAGCGAAGATTATTGAGTAGACTATGGACCGTCGAAGAATGGTCAAATCTGTTGTGGAGGAAGCATAATCACACTGCTCTTAGAAGGGAGCTTGGTGTGGCTTCCTCTTTCACTCTTTGGACATTCTATGAGGAGTGACCAGTCCCTGGAAAGGAGAATCCTGCTTGGTGAAGCAGCAGATACACAAGAAGTAAACCAAGACCCCAGTGAGATGAATTGGCACAGTTTCTACCACGATGGGCGCAAACATAGCCAAACTGTGAGGATGACATGGGCCTGGATGGTGTCATGTTCTTCTTTATGAAGATTCACCTTGAGGGCACTTAGACAACAACTTGAATTTTTTGATTAATAGTTTAAAATAGTAAGGGGTCCCAGAAGCTTGAGTCTTGCTGCCTTAAACGCACTTTCAAGACTGAATTATTTCCTGCCTTGAATGTTCGTCAAAATCATGTGTTTTCAAAAATGGGAGGCAGAATGAATGAAGTGGGGGGGGGAGATTTTAGGTGATGTGAATTGTGACACAATTAGTGGGATATATATGCCCCCAAAGGTCTCTGTGCTGTGGAATAGTACCCTAGAAGTCCCCACAAGTTGGCAGCGTGCACTAAAAGTGGAATAGCAGTTGCCCACTAAACTTGAGAGGTAAGAAGTGTCGGTGGGCATTCTGTGTCCTTTGGGTTATAAAAACGGTTCAACACAAAAGAATGTTGTGCCTATCTGAAGGCTACACTTAGCTGGGCACTCTGTATTTCTGCTTGCTCCCCCTGGCAGCCCAAATGGTTCCAGGTTGTGTTGGGAGCTGAGGGTCAGTGAGGAGTCTTGTCTCCCTAGAGGCCCATCCCTTTCTGAAAGCAGTCCCCCCTCCACTCCTCTGATCAGTGGCTGTGTCCTGTCTGACGGAGGCAAAGGGAGAAACGAGGTGGCTGTGATAATCGTAAGCACGTTTCCCTTCAAATGAAGAGCCTGGGGGATTATGCCCAAACCTTAACATGAGTAAGGTCTGCTTCGAGTGCTTGTCGCAAGGGACACAGAGCCTGCTGACTCTCACCTGTCTGCCGTCGCCAGAGGCAGCTTGCTCTTTCTCCTTCCCCCTCCTTCCTATCTCTCCATGGACTCATAGCCCTCGAATCCATAGCCCTTGTGCAGCCCAGAATGAGACGAGGATTCGGTTCCCTGGTGCCTGGGCCGATCCTCTCGGAGGGCCAGCATCCCCGATAGAGTAGGGTTTATGAGTTTCTGTTCAGTAACAGCTTATGAACCAGGCTAGAGTTCAGGGCTGCCCGGTGGCAAAGATCTCCATTCTACAGAGGAGGAAACGGAGGTCCCAGAAGCTTGCCCAGAGTCACCTGTAAGAAGCAGGTGGCCAGACTTAGATTTCGGGGTCTCTCTCTGCCTTCTCTCACTCTCCTCACCATCGCTGCCTGAGCCTTCTTTCTTGTTGCACTTGGAAGAGCAGCTTGGTCCCCTGGATGAACCACTGAGTTCTTTATCAGACACCCAGTGCTAATACCCACTAAGTGCTCCTCTCCATGGGCCTGTCTTCATCTGCCCAGAGCAGTCTCCGGCCTACCTCCTGCCCCCCACGGCCAGGCAACACACCCAGACAGTGGCAGGGAGGTGACTTATGGCAGACAGTCCGGCGTGCCACTGCTGCTGGAAGCCAGCCATGACCGGAGTCCCAGTCCCCCATCCATCAAGGCAGCCAGGAACGGAGTCAGGACGGCTTCGGGACACCTTTTCACTTAATGTGTAATTACTTCCTTGAGTGAAATTCTTTCTCTGGCAGCCTGCCCCCAACCCCTTGTCTGCTTTTTGGATTTTTTTCCCCTTGACCTCTGTAAGAATAGTCCATTAATGTGGTTGAGCACAGACGACAGTTAAGGAAGGAAGAGGGTGGCAGCAACCAGGGGCAAAGTGCATTCTCAGGGAGAAGGTAGAAGAGAGTTCATGGTGGTGGGGGGGGGGAAGGGGGAGTCCGAGTCCCACACAGGTGAGCTATGTCATCCTGGGCCACGGATTGAAGCTCTCCGGGCTTCATTTTCCTCATTGACATGCTAACCTCTCCCAGACTCTGTTCCAAGAACTTGATCTATACATACAAATGTACGTTTCCACATGCCATCCACACCATACACTCAGGGCAGATTCTAGGGTCTGCCTAGTCTCAGGCAAAGAAACAGAAATGAAGAGGTCACAGTGACGGGCCCCAGGTCATGCCATCTTCAGAGCAGGCTTGATTCCAACCCAGGCTCCCAGGTTCCAGAGCCCTCAGGCCATTCCCAACCACTCAACACTGCCACCTGTTCAAAGCCAAGGCAGTGATTCTTTCTGCAGAGGGCTGGGTAGAGTGCCGATGGCATACGCCTGTCAAGTCTCCAGAACTGTGCCTGGCACAGAAGGAGTGATGGATGAAGATTAGCCATTCCTACGTCTGTCTCTCAGGACTGAGTTCAAATGCTACCTTGTGCCCTTGTAATCTTTGGAAGAGCTTCACCTCTCTGGACTTGTTTGACCATTTGTGAAATTCGGGCAAGTGGGTAATTATTACTCCCCTGCCACAAGACATCTGCAACAAGACACCAGCAGGCTTCCAGAAGCTCTCCAAGAACGTGCCCGCAAGCATGCAGAGAATGCCTGCACATGCAAGCCTCTCCCCGCTCGTCTTGCTTTGGGGAGGGGGGAGGGTCTTGAGAACACGTTGGCAGACTGTGTGGTCCTCACCTTCAGGAGAGTCTCTCCCAGGTTGCAGTGGAGGGTCTGCTGGGATGTACCAGTTGTGTTGGTCAACGGAAGACTAGGGAGAAGAGAAGAATCAAGTTTAACTCCTATGGGGCCATCAGGATCCATGAGGATCCTGGGGATGTCTGATTTTGGCTGAGATGGAATGACAGGGGCCAGATTTACCCTCCCAGCTAAGAGGGACAAAGGCAAAATACACAGCACAGCAAGTTTGGAAACACTGCGTTTCAGGCACTAAAGGCTGAGGCACAGGAAACAAATGAGAGATCACTATGGTCCCTAGCTTACGGCCTCTGGGAGAGTCCAGGCCATGGCACAGGGAGAGGAGTCCAGAGAATGAACAACGTCCAGGGAGATGGAGCTGAGAGTCCAGTCGAGGAGGACGGGGAAAGCTTTGTTCCACAGGGCAGGGTGTCCAAGAGCAGAGAGCTGCACAGAGATCCAGGGAACGCCTTTGAGTATCCAGCTGCCCAGGCCAGGGAGGAACCTTCCACGAGAATTAGAGAGAAAGGAGCCGGGCATCACAGGACTGGAACTAGTTCTTGTTTTCACCCACCAGGACTCACCGTTCCCCAGGTCAGGAGAAGAGGCTGTAGAAGTTCTTGCTCTGTCCTAGGGAATAGTTAGCCCCAGATGGGACACTGGCAGACATTGTAAAAGCAAAACCCCAAAGAATCATACCATTCCCAATCATTTAACTGCATGTCCGCATCAACTTCAAGAGGGTTCAGAGGAATTTCAAAAGCTGCAACACTCCATACTGTCAGAGGCACACTATCTGGCATGCAAGCAAAGAGTAGGCTACATGGAAAGTGGCAGGAAGACAGCCCCAATAACGCGGAACCCTTCATCCCAAACCAACCCAGACACGCCACAGATGCTAAACTTAGCAAGAAAAAAAAGAGACAGTACCATAGCAATCATAACTGTATATCACATAGTCACAAGATTAAGGAGCGATGTGGAAGGTACAATAAAGAAAAGAAGACTTTCTGGAGCTGCAAAACACAGCATCTGAAATGAAGAACTCTACTGGGTGTGTTGACTACCAGCAGATTAAATAGTGCAGAAGAAAAGATCCGTAACTTGCAGACAAAGATACTGTCCAACATGAAATTTGTAGGGAAAAGATCTCCTTGGAAACCAGTGTGTGTCAGTGAGCTGTGGGAAAAGTTCAAGTACCTAATAGACAAGTCAAGAGACAGAAAAAAAGTTGAAAACATCATGGTCAACGACGTTCTGAACTTCATGAGAACAATACATTCACAGACTAAAGAACTCAAGAAACATAAAGAAAACTTCATTGAGGCATGTCAGAATAAAATGGCCCAAGATTAATGATAAAGAGAAGTCTGAAACAGAAGAGAAAAACCATCGTGTACGTTTTTCATATGTGCAACAGTGGAAAGAATTGATGATCAGCAGACTTATGAAAGGAAACAGTACAGCATTAAGAGGAGAAAGAGCCAGGCAGAACCTTGGTTTCATGTCCAGGTCTGGAAATCACTTCTTCCGAATTCAGTCATTGCCAATGAAGTGAGTCTAAGACGAACCTACATTAGCGAAATGTGGGGGTACAGGAGTGAGAATGAGAATTGGGAAGCATGATCAGTTCGAGGCCCTGCTAGAAACTAAAGGGGTGCCCCCAGGGCTCCACCTTTGGCTTTAACCTAATCAGTCTCCCTCCAGGAAAACAAAAGCAGTATGCACTTGGCCTAGCAATCAAATCTCTGGACCCAAACTCGGAAACAATGGTCCCCAACTCAAAAAATGGCATCTGAGCTGCTTTGAATGTATGTTGCACTCTACAGCCCTGGCCAGGATCCAGAATCCCACAGTAGACACCAGACACTCCTGCATCTCCCACTCCTGGGATGCACGCTGTACTTCATTCCATTCTTGTTCACTTTAGGGTGTGGGCACATTGTGCAAATTGGAATCTGTCTCCATCTCACTGGTCAGCCATGGCTGAGTGAATTTAAACCAGCTAGAAGTCCTGATTTATTACCAAAGAACAGAGAGCATTAGAAATAGTAATTATGGAAAAAATGAGGCGCTGATACCAAGGGCTTAGGTAGAAAGCAAATGCTTTGAGAATGACGAGGGCCCCAAATGTACAAATGTGCTTGACATACACTGGGTGGATGGATGGATTGTGATAAGCGTTGTATGAGTCCCCAATAAAATGATGTAAATAATATTAGTTTATAAATTATCAAGATTGGGGGGAAGGGGAAAATGAGCTGATACCAAAGCTCAAGTAGAAAGCAAATGTTTTGACAATGATGATAGCAACAAATGTACAGATGTGTTTGACACAGTGGATGCATATATGGCTGGTGATAAGAGTTGTATGAGCCCCCAATAAAATGATTTTTAAAAAAGAAATAATAATTGCATGGTGTCTTAATTATCTAGTAAAACACACATGTCGAAAGCCGATGGTTTTCTCCAATTCCAATTACTGGGACAGTTGCCCCTACCCCCAGAAGAATTTGCTTCAGAGGACAGCACTGAAGCTGCAACTCAGGGAGAGGGACATGTCTGGCCAGAGCACATTAGAGCAAATACAGGGGGAGGAAGAGAAAGTGGAGTGCATCCTGGCCCCCTGAGCCTTGAGGTCGATCTCCCCATTCAGAACAAGCAATGCACAGAGAGGACCATATGGCCAGCCCCACTATGAAACATGGCATCCCTCGTTGACCCAAGGCCCTACGAGGACAGCAATGGAGATGCAGGGTCAGGACTGGACCCGTTATGTCCCCACCACACCAAGGCACTAAGTGTGTGCAGCAGAGCAGCAGGGAAAGCAGAGCATGGAGTTCCCTAGGGAGGGCCAAGGATACACTTAGGGGTCAGGGTGTGGCACCCCATCCGACTCAACCGGAGGACACTCCTGGAGGTCAGCGAACAGACCTTGAACTATTTACAGGTTTTTCTTTTGTTATTATTATTTTTATTTTTTACTTACGTATATATTTTTTCTGGACATTAGTTTTTATTGCTGTTGTCATTGTTTTGTTTTCTTTTGTCGCCTCATCTTGTGATGTTTTTTTTTTTTGGTACGTATTATTATCACTGCAAGTCTATTTAGATAAGATAGGCTGGATGAACAGTCTGGAGGAGATAGCCATGGGACTGGTGGTTTCAGGAGGACCTCGAGAAGGAGGTGGGGGGAAGCAGGTGGTGTTGACCAACCCAGGGATAAGGGAGCAAGTGATCCAAAACCAGTGATAAGATGAGAGTGAAAGCCCTTATAGGGATTGATCAAGAGTAATATAACACAGAGAAATTACTGAAATCCAAGTGAAGGCTGAGCATGATAGTGGGACAAGAGGAAAGTAAAAGGAAATAGAGTAAAACACTGGGAGGCAAAGGGCATTTATAGAGGTCTAAAGGCAGGCACGTACCTAGGTAAATATATTTATATATGATGATAGGGAAATAGATTATGTGCATATACTTATAGGATTAGTATTAAGGCAGCAGATGAGCATTGAACCTCCACTCAAGTACTTCCTTGGTGCAAGATCACTTTGTTCTATTAAATTGGCATTCCATGATGCTCACCTTTCCAACATGATCCCTGAAGACAAATGTGTGCATAAGCAAAGATGGTGAAGAAAGCTGATGGCGCCTGGCTATTAAAGATGTAGCGTCTGGGGTCTTAAAGGCTTGAAAGTAAACAAGCCGCCATCTAGCTCAGAAGCAACAAAACTCACATGGAAGCACACCAGCTTGTGGGACCACGAGGTGTCAAAGGAATCAGCCATCAGTTTTCAAGAACTAAAAATCATAACATTGCATGCTCACCTTCCGATATGATCGCTGAAGACAAATGTGCACATAAGCAAATGTGGTGAAGAAAACTGATAGCGCCCAGCTATCAAAAGATATAGTGTCTGGGATCTTAAAGACTTGAAGGTAAACAAGCGGCCATCCAGCTCAGAAGCTACAAAGCCCACATGGTAGAAGGACACCAGCCTGTGTGACCATGAGGTGTCTAAGGAATTCGGTTTCAGGCATCAAAGAACTAAAAATTACATCATTATAAAAGAGGGGGAGTACAGATTGGGGACCCAAAGCCCATCAATAAGTGAAGCAACATCCTCTTACAGAGGTGTTGCTGGGAGGAGATGAACCAGTTAAGATACAGTGTAGCAACAATGAAATATGCAACCTTCTTTTAGTTCTCAAATTCTTCCTCCCATCCGCTATCATGATCCCAATTCTATCTGGTAAACCCAGCTGGACCAGGGTATGTACACTGGAGTCAGAAATATGGGAAGTTTAGGATAGATAATCCCTTCAGGACCAGTGGTGGGAGTGGTGATACTGGGAGGGTGGACGGATGGTGGAATAGAAATGGAGAGCCGATTTCAGGGATCTACATATAACCACCAGGGAAGTGAGTGAAGGGACACATTGGACAGTGTACGATATAAAAGAGTAATAACAATTTGTAAATTATTAAGCATTCATGGGGGAGGGGGAGGGGATGGGAGGGTGTATGGGGGGAGCTGGTACTGGAGGCCTAAGTGCAGGGAGGATGCTTTGACAGTGCTAAGGAACAAGTATGCACATGTGGCCTGCATACAACTGATGTATGTGTTGATCATGATGGGAGTTATATTAGCCCCCAATGAAATGATATATTTAAAAACAAAAAAGGTGGGGGAAAGAGTAGCTTATACCAAGGACTCAAATGAAAATATTTGAAAATGAAGATGGGAACATGTGGACAAATATGCTTGATACAAATGATCTATTGAAGGTTATAAGAGCTGTAAGAACTCCCAATAAAAGCATTGAAAAAATTATCATTTGCTCTGTTTCCAAACCTGCAGGTGCAGACTCTAGACCTTCTCTCTCTGTCAGCGCTGGCAGAAGCTCCTCCCCTTTTGCACTTCGGCTCCTGGGTGATCGACACACAGTTCAGCATCTCTCTTTCTCTCCCACTGCTTCCCATGCTTAATCTCTTTACTGTCTCAACAGAGACTGACCTCAGGCACATCCCCTCTGAATCTGGCTCCCGACCACAGCAAAGACAACCACTTCCAAATGGAATCATAACCGAAGGCATAGAGGTTAGAATTACAACTCACACTTTGGTGGGGGGGGGGGGGATGTAATTCTATTCATAGAACGTGATGGCATCTAAAGGATTGTGGCATTATTTACACATTTGTGAAAAAATACTGGCTATTTAAATAAAACTAATAGCAACCTATGGCAGGCTTATCATTTAGAGGAGGAGAAAGAAGCACGAAACATGGTCTCTACCTGGCCACCGGGTGAGCCGGGCAGGTGGGACCCAGATCTGATGAGCTGGGTAGTTTATTTTGTTTTTGAGATTTGCTTTCCCGTTGTTGGTGTTGAGAATATACCCAGCAGCACCTACATCTGTTCAGTCGTTTCTACATGTATAATTCAGTTGTATCAGTGAAGCTCCTTACTGAGCAAACATTCTCACCCTCTTTTGATTTCTCCTTCCCTCATTAACATAAACGCGACCGGCCCCCAATTCCTGCTCAAGGTTTCAAGTTGCTATTGTCAATTTGATCTCACATTAAAAAAAAAATACTCCCTGCCATAAATGTGATTCTCATTCATGGAAAACGGGGAGAGAGAGAGAGAGAGAGAGAGAGAGAGCAGGACTGCCCCTGTGCGTTTCTGAGAATGCCCAGAGTGACAAGAACGGTTACTCTCACAATGTTCAAGTCTGTTTGAGGTCGAAAATTCTGGTGTTAATTTTGGAATCGGTAAAATACAAGCATTGCAAATAATTAAAACTCGCTGCCACATAGTCGATTTGGACTCAGAGACCCGACTGTTGCTCTTTATGGGAGTAGAGGGACAAAAGCAATTAAGGTATACATTTATAAACACACATATTAATAGCTATTAGTGAATATGTTGATATGAAATTTGTCTGGAAGAGTACACAGTGGTTTTAACCAGGTAGCAGAGTTATGAATTTTGCTTTCTTTTTTGCTTATCTGTCTTTGATTTGATTTGATTGAAGCTATACTGGTACACTAATTTCAGAGAAGTTGGTCAGAATAGCTGGACGTGGTCTCATGCTGTTCTCAGGGTTGTGAAATCTGATATTTGTGTGGTCCATTAGTTTACTGGAATGATTGTCTTCATGTGCCTTTGATTTTTTTTTTCATTTTAAAATTGTAATTTGGATAGGAATTTGCATGTAGGGTCATCAGCTTTGAATTCATTTGACTTAAACTACTCATCAAGTCCCCCAATAGTTGACTCTTCACCGGTTCCTCGATTTCCCCCTTTCCTTCTGGTGAACTATGGCCACTCAAGCTAACAGGCATCCACAGTGCAGCCTCTTCCCTCATCTTCCTCCCCTTGCAAGTCTCCCAAGTCTGTTCCCTTTGTTATGAAAGTCTTTATCTTGGTTACTGCATATTTCCCCTTGTCAGTGTGGCCTCGTACATACAATGTTCATCCTTTCACGAATGACTAAGTCCACTCAGCACGACGCCCTCCTGGTGTGTCCATCTCGGCAGGTTCTTCATGCTTCCATCATTGTTTTTAGCAAGAGGCATAGGACTCCACTGGGCGCAGGGATCTGAGTTTGTGTCTCCATTCTGCTGTTGGGCAGTTAAGCTGCTTCCATCTGCTCAGTCTTGTGAGCCGTGCTGCACAGACCATAGATGTGCCTATGTCTGTTTTTGCTATGATTCTTACTTTTTAAGGCTATGCACACAGCAGAGGGATTGCTGGGTTGTGTGGAATTTCTATTCTCAGTGTTTGAGCTGGTGCCATACTGCTTTCCACAGTGGGTGCACATACTTCCAGTCCCTCCAGCGGTGTGCAAGGGGTCCAACCTCCCCACAACACCTCCAGTGCTTGTCATTTTCTGTTTTGTTAAATTTGGCTGTCATGGTCAGTGAATTGCTATTTGATTTTCATCGCTGGGATGGGTAGGGATCGTGAACATTTTTTCATAGGTTTGTTGGCCATTTGGGTGTCATCTTTGGTGAATTGTTCGTTCGTGTCCTTTGCTCACCTTCTAATTGGGATGTTCATCTTTTTTTTTTCATCTAGATGTTTCCATTTTATAATGATTTTAGAGGTCAGTGCATTGCCAGTGGTGTCAAAATAATTTCTCATTCCATGGGATCTCTTTTCATTTTTTGATAATCAAGTTTTTTGATGCATAGCTGCATATTATTTTTAGTAGGGAGCATTTTGTCTCCCACTGTGTGTATTTCCTTCATTGTGTATGGTAGTGTCTCTATGCCTGGCTATAGGGTCCTTAAGTTTGTTCCTTTTTTCTCTCTGATAATCTTTATAGGTCTTTATTCTTAGGTATTTCATCTATCTTGCATTTGTTTTTGTGCATTTGTTTTGTTTTGTGAGCTTCAAGCAGGATGATGCCCTAAGACCTAGTTGTTCTTAGATTGCAGTTCTTAGAATTAAGTGCAAGTCCCCAATTCATTC
Source organism: Nesogale talazaci (assembly GCA_004026705.1). NCBI lineage: Eukaryota > Metazoa > Chordata > Mammalia > Afrosoricida > Tenrecidae > Nesogale > Nesogale talazaci. The sequence goes on along the minus strand of PVJH01048161.1, from coordinate 73 downwards.
ATGTCTCTATGGTGTGTATATATCTCTGGTTCACCTTAGAGATGTCATTGTCATTTTATGTTATCAATCACCC
>PVJH01048160.1:0-10938 GCA_004026705.1 Nesogale talazaci | reverse complement strand
CCTCTCCTCCAGTGTCTGTGTTCCTGGTAGGATACTATATGTAGACTCCTGAAGTTGGCTCCTCCTCTCCACCCCAACTTTCCTCTATCCATCGTGTAACACTGTCCCCAAGGGTTCATCTGTCCTGGCTTCCTTGCATTTCCATTTCTCATCTCCACAGTAATGTAGAACTGGGACCACGAAAGTTGGAGCAAAGAAGCCTTCAGGAACTAGGGGAAAGTTGCATGCTTCATTGCCACCTCGCTGAGCCTCACTAGCCTTTCTCGTCCCCACAACTCCCCTGTGAGAGAGTGCCCAAATACCCACAGGTGGGCTTTGGGTCCATACTCCGATCTCCCCCAATTGATAGTGACGTTGTTCTTGTTCTTTGATGTTTGATATCTGCTCCCTTCTGCCCTCCATTATCACACATGCATGTGTTTTTCTTCCATGTGGGCTTTGCTGCTTCTGGCCTAGATGGCCATCTATTCACCCTTCTCGATCCCAGGTACTTTATTATGTGGTAGCTGCCTAGCATCAGATTTCTCCTCTCTGTCTTTGTCTGCTCCCTTCTGTCTTCAACGATCTTGTCAGGAAGGTGGGCACATAATAATATGACTTGGCATCCTTTCTTAATGTACATTTAACCTTTTTATCAAATTGTCTTATACCCATATGAGTTTCTATGAATTTGTTTTTATCATGTACCCAGACTAACACAAGGGTATTCAATAGTGTGGATCAAACATATTGAAGATAACATTGTGAAGAATTAGAATTTTATAAGACTCATTGTGCTAATATGAAATCTATACATAGAAAGCAACAATAAATCAGTTATTTAACAGAAAAAAAGTGGAAACTGTTTTCAATCAAGAATGTGGTGATTCAGGGTAACATATTTTGCCTTGTTTATTCAATATTTAATCCTAGAACTTGAAATATGTTTAAAAGAAAGAATATCAATCAGAATAAAAGAAAAATTTATTAACAACATATGATAAATAGAAGACAAAATCTTACATAAAGACCAGAGGATTTAAAGCACATTCTGATGATATCTAATACTACAACCATCAGAATGGTTTACACTTCAATGTAAATATTACAAAATAGCTTAAGTTGACCAATAAACAATCTAATGGTAAACAGAGGAAAGATCAAAAGTGTCAAAGAGTTTCCTTGTGAACGCCTATGGAAACATCAGTCAGGAAGTCCAGTGATGTACAGCATTGGGTAAATCTCTTGCACAGATTTCTTTACAAGATGTAACTTACAGGGCAAAGGTATGCCCGAGTCAAACCTGGCTTCCAATCACCTGCTCTGCACATGGAAGCTGGTGAGTGAATCAAAAAGAGAAACCAGGAATTGATATTGTTTCAATGTATTATAGGTGACAAAGAGTGAATGCATCTTAGAATATTAGAAGAGCAGACATACCTGTCTTAGAAGTACAGTCAGATCTTTCTATAAAAGCAGGGTTGTAAAACATCAACTAATTTAATTTATAAATTGGAGGAAGAAGTCCTTGCAGAAAGACATCATTTTTGAAAAGGAGGACATTCTCAATGTGATAGATTGAGACGGTGGCTGCAACAATTGGCTCAAATGTCACAATTGGCAGGAAGAGTCACTGTTCCAGCTGTGGTATACATAGGAGTGAGAGCTGACTTGGTGACCTCTGACAACATTGTCAAGCACATGGGTAAGATGAGGAATGGGTTTGCTTTCACCTGGGATGGTACCAGCACCATTGGTGTAGAATAGGCTTCGGATATTATCATTATTTTCTATAACAAATACCTCTTAATTTTCTACACTGGTTCCATTCCCCCCATTTCTTAAAGAAATCCTGGAAGATCCAATTGTTATTAAAGAGGGAAAAAGTTCCTAAACATTTAGTTTATAATATTGAACTGGTAATGTCTTGAACCCTCTGAAAATCTATTTATACTTCCATGAGTGTGTTGATATATGTCCGAATCAACTCAGCAATAGTGAGCTGTGGTTACTTTGTGTGCGTATCTACATATAAATATACTTACATACACTTGCATGCATGCACACAGAATTACATACATTCTTATAAAACTGTGCCTACATGCATGTGGTTGCAGACATGTTTGTTAAACTCCCTACATAAAAATACACAAAATAAACAGGCACATTGTATCTAATGTTTCTCACTCTAAGTTGGCATCAATTTTTAGTATCAAGTAACTGTTTATTACATAAGACCCCAAGGAAGGGAAAAGAAGAAAGACAATCATCAAAGCCCACATCTAAATCTCACATTTTAAATGGTGTTTCATATTCTAAAAATTATACAGAGGGAAAACGATGAGGCTTTGTTGACAACAGTTCTTCAAAATGAAAATTGGCACACACAATACTGCATGTCTTCTTTTATTAGAGAATGGCAGCTGTTTCAACAGAGTCTCCTTTTGCTGGAGGGAAAATATTCTCTAGCCTTCAAAGTGAATTGTTCATCTTGAGAGAGGGTGTGTGTGTTCTGGTATCATTCTGAGTCTATTTCCAGAAAGCAATTGACATTAAAAGCTCCTTGATGAGAGAAAACTAGCAGAGGAATTTCCCAAAGCTGTAAGAAGCTAAAGAGACAGATGAAACTTACTATCAGTTGAAATATGCATGTTTCAAATTCCCCATAACCTATAATGTAAACAAAACACACATATATTCCTAGCAAAGATTTGTTGTCATAATACAATAGTGAATGAATTTTAATTATTTTTTCTATTAGAAAAAAATGTAAAATATAGATTATTAGCTTATGGTTGGTAAAATTTCATATTATTATGACATACATACATATAGCACATGGTTTTTATGTATTTATTAATACAATGAAGAACTATTTAGGAATTATTTAAACACACAAAAATGGTCATTTTCATGGGCCTGCCTGGTATTCATCCTCCTTTGGACGTAACAGAAGACATGGGTGGCATAGCAAAGTGTGGTGAAGAAAGCAGATGGTGCCTGGCTATCATGAAAAACAGCATCTTGGGTCTTGAAAGCTTATCTCAAAACAAGTAACCACATAAGTGAGGAATCTGCCAAGTTCACACAGAAGAAGTACATCGGCTTGTGTAATGAATGGATGCAAAATCTAAGATCAAATCTGAAGCAGGGAACATTACCCCTGCCTAAATTCTAAACACTATGCAAAAAATCTAGGCTTGGTAGTGCTAGCTATAAATCCATTTGTGGGGGTCTCTATATGGATTTAGTCCCTGTTGACCCCACAAGGCTCACTGACCAGGAATGTTAACAGTCCTAATGGCAGACAAAGATCTTTGTCAAATGGATGCTAGTAACTGTATTTAAACTAGATATTCCTTGTCATTTGATATCCCTCTGACCCAATGTGAATTTATTCTAAATTTTAATATTGTGTGCTTTGTCTTACATTGAGGTCTTTCTCTGTTTCATATGGTCATTGATTTTGAGCACTTTTTTGTGGTTTGCCATTTTTTTTTCATATTTATCAGTAGTGGGAAACAAGGATGTGTTAGTCCGGGTAGACTAGAGGAAAAAAAATTCATAGACATGCATATGGATAAAAGGAAGAGGATAATATATTCGAGAAACAGGACATTAAGAAAGCATCCTAATCTAGTCCAGTACAAAGTCATAAGTCCAATATTAGCCCATGTGCCCAGTCTATAATGTCTCCTTTCAACTCAGGAAGTCACAGGTCAGTGGGGGAAGAGTCCCAGCACTGGCAGGGGTCCACTCATGGCTCCTCACTTCCAGGGCTCAGGGTCCATCAACAGCATCCAGTGTTGGTAGAAGCAACTCATCACTGACAGGGGTCCCCACGTGGCTTCTCCAGCTTCAGAGGTCTAGCTCCATCAAGGTAAGACCGTGTGCCTTCTCTGGGTCTTCAGACGCTGCCATCTTGTCTTGTCCATGATTCATCATCTCTGAGACTAACTCCCAACAACTGGGGAGATAATTTCTCATCTCCACGAAGGAAATATCATGAGATTTCCCAGAAGTCTCAGGAGAAAGCCATACCCACACAGAGGCCTCATTGGCTCCTCAATGGCTATCTCCAGATTATCAGGCTAGCCTCCACTTCTATATCTCAATCATGAAATTAACATAAGCACATGACTGCCACAAAGGGTGAAAGGATTTATGTAGACCTTCCCTGGATTAATGACCACCTGTGAGCAGTGGCAGGGCACATGGGGGAAATGGAAAGGGAGCATATTTGGAGAATATTGGGAGAATATTTCCCAAAGTTGATTGTAGGGATGACTATGCAATCTTTTTTTAAATGAATGAATCACTGAATTGTATGCTAGTTTTGTTTGTTTGTTTTTTGCATCACTGACCTCTGTTGGTCGTGGGAGCTACCCAGCTTTGCTGCTACTGGATTTGAACTGCCAAGTTAGTGGGCCACAGTCCCACACTCAACCACGATGCCACCGGGCTCAGTGAATTGTATGTTAGTTTAATAAATCTTAATAAAATACATTTTAAAATATGGTCATCTAAAATCTTTTCTTTAAACACGTATCTCTTCCTAATACTGTGGTTTTCACTGCATAAATTAAATCCCTTTAATCAAATGACCTGCTTGCCCTTACATTTTTTCACTCATTAAAAATTTTTGTATCCTATTTCTCCCAACATTCTACCTCCAAGCCCCACATAGCATACTAATTATGGGTCAGTGGACCTACAGTTTAAAATGAACTTATTTTAAAATAAATTTAAAGGACTCATTTCTTTATGTTTCACCCAGAAGAGAAGGCATCTTCTTTTTTGTTCGTGTTAAAATATATTAAGATAATATTTTAATTTTAATTCACATCAATACTAATTATCTTCTTATTTTATTTGGGAAGTGACATCATTGATTTGTGCACCATTTCTTAGAGGGGGGAAAGAAAAAGAAAAGAAAAGCTTAAAACACATGACAGGAAATCTGAGTTCTTAGTGGAGCCTGCAGGGTCCACTAGTCCAGTGCTGTGGGAAAGGGGAACTTCCAAACTTCCTAAACTTGGCTTTCATGCCTGCTTTTGGACAGGTCCAACATGTGCCACTTTTCCTTAGCAGCAGGAGTCTGAATTGCCACCACAGTCTTACCCAGGGTATACTTGCTTGAAGTAAACCCCCAGGGTATACTTACTTGAAGTCACCAAAAGAGGATACAGGGTACTGGGACTTTCAAACCAGCCTTTTACAGCCATAGCACCTGGTTGTTGCAGGGACGCCATACACCATTTCTGTCTTTGTGGTGGGATTCCCGCAGTAAGAACTCCCCTGGACCTAAGGGAAAGTGGATACTGTGACTAGGGCTCTTAAAACTTGCCACCTGCATCCACTGTGTCCGATTCCTGTGCATACGGGACATTAGCCTTGGAAGTCTGAGTCTTGGATGGGGGTCTTATATTCTCTGCAGTGCAAACTTGTCCAGAGCAGCAGGAAAGCAAAGATGTGGAACAGACCTTGCAGGCCTACCTCCCATCACCATGTCCAGATCTGCATGGTAGCAGAGCCAGGAGCAGGCCTCACCAGAGTCTCAAACTGGATCTTTGCAGGTCCATGCAGCAAGTGGATCAGTGGAGAGTAACTCCCAGGCCCAGAGGGCATCCTTGTTTCAAACCTAGTATAGTTCTGCAAATACAGGGGGAAAGGGATCCAGTTCTGAGAGTTCCTCCAGTCCAAGTGGGTCACACCACCTTAGGCCTGAATAGCATCACCACCTGACCAGGGGTCCCATATAGCCTTACCACGATACTGGAGAAATCTATCAGTCATATTGAATTCCCCATAGTTCTCTTCAACAGTTTTTGAGAACTCTTAGCACTGCTGACCTTTGAGTAGTTGCAGCACTAGTCTACACAGCAGCCAGGCCAACCTCCATAGTAGACCAGAGTCAGCCCTTGACAATACCATTGCCAATCACTCTGTGAAAATACATAAGGACTCTTGGTCTCCCAGGAACATGGTACCCGCCTCTTTGAAATCATCATGTAAACAATAGCATACCACATCACTCCCAAAACTAAACAAGAAAGACAAATAACATCAACAAAGCTAATGGCACTCATAGAGGAATGAGACATGGATCTGCCAAAAAAATAAACTTTCAGAAGGCTGCTTGGAGTAATTCAGGAGATGAGGCAAGCTATACAGACTAAGGATGCAATGATATAGGGGATGGATGCCACAATAGAGGGGATAAAGTCCATGCACCAAAGGGAAATACAGGAGTTAAGAGAGGAAGTAGCAGAAGTTTCACACAAGATCACCCAACTCAAAATAAACTAGAGGAGGCTGAGAACCATATTTGTGATCTTGAAGACAATCAGGAAGACCTCAGCAAATGAGAAAGACAATCAAACAAGATAATAAAAGAGAGAGAAGAAAACCTGTGATCAATGGCCAATGCTATGAAAAGGAACAATCTCTGAATTATTGACCTACCAGAAGAAGATTCAGCAAAGAAGTTAACAGCTAAAAGGAAATTTCTAAAAGAAAATGTCCCCTCCCTAATGAATGAGAATCACTCACTCAGGAAGGAAGCAGAGAGGATACCAAGTAGACAAACCTCAGGAAGAGTTCACCAAGGCATATAATTCTTAAACTACCCAACCATGAGGAAAAAGGGAAAATCCTAAGAGCAGAATCCAAAAGGAAGACAGTCACATACAAGGGCTCTCCGGTAAGAATATATGCAGGCCATATTAACAGAACCCCTGAAGAGGAGGAGAGAATGGACTTATATATGCCAGAAGTTGAAAGAAAAATAATGCTTCCCCTACATTACTTTACCTTGCAAAATAATCTATTAAGATAGAAGGAGAGATATGAATTTTCCAGAACAAGGAAAAATGTTAAAGAATACACTGTGAGACACCCAACCCTCAGGAATATCCTTGGTGACTCACTATGTCCAGAAGACCAACATTCACATAGTATAAACAGAAGAATATCATATACGCCAACTCCAACCAGAAGCCAATGAACCAATACCGATCAACATGAAAATATGGCCACAGGAGGAAAAGATGGCTATAAGGAAGCCCCCCCCCCCCCACACACAAACACAAAATAGCAATAAAAACTAAAAGGTATGAGATGTCAGCAAGTAAACCACAGATTGGGATAATAACTAAATGTTAATTAGCTTAACAACTTCATTAAAAAAAGGCTTGCAGACTGGCTTGGAAAACATAACCTAGCAATCTGTTGCCTGCAAGAAACACATCTTAAGATTGCAGACAAGAATGACCTAAGAATAAAAGCTTGGAGAAGGATATAGCAGGCAAACATTGACTCAGAAAAATCAGCAGTCATAATCCTAATTTCAGACAAATCTGATACCAACATTCAAACCATAGGAAGAGATCAGGAGGGGTACTTTATAATGCTCAAAGGAGCATTTCACCAGGAACATGTAAGCATAACAAACATATATGCACCAAATGAGAGACCCTTGAGATTTGTCAAACAGACTTTTCAGAACATGAAAAAATATGTCACCGACTATAGTAGGGAACTTTAATACACCACTTTCAGATAAAGATAGGTCATTGGGAAGGAAGCTCATCAAAAATACTATAGAACTAAACACTACAATTAGGCAAGTAGATATGATAGACATATTTAGAGCCTTCCATTCAAAGCAAAAAATACACATGCTTCTCAAGCACACATGGCACATTTTTGAAAATAAACCACATGCTGGGATATAAATTAAGACTATAGAGATTAAATTCAAACACATAGAGATTAAACAGACTTCTTTCTCTGATCTCCATGCTATAAAGTTGGAGATCAATAAAAAAGTTGACCAGGAAAAGAAGGGCAAACAATTGGAGGATGGGATAACGATCTTCTGTGATATGAGTGGGTACTCACCCAGAAGAGAGGGAAGATCAAAAAGTGTCAAAAAGCTAATACTTCCTATCAAAACCAATGTGATATGGTGAAAGCAGTCATCAGTGGTAGCTTGATTGCAACAGGAACATATATGAAAAATGAAGAGGCTTATGATGGAGATGCTCTCACAAAACTCCAAAAATTAGAACAGAATCAACAGAATAATCCCCCCAAAAGCAAAAGAAAAGAAATAATAAAAGTCAGGGCAGAGTGGAACCAGCTGGAAGACAAAAGAATAACTGCAGAAGTTTAATGCTGCAAAAAGCTGCTTCTTTGAAAGGATCAACAGAATCAAAAGACTGCTGGCAAGCCTAATCAAAGAAAGGAAAGAGCAAGCAACAATAGACAGAATGAGGAACAAAACTAGTAATCTCAACAGACTCTAATGAGCTTAAAAGGATAATCACAAAGCACTATGAAAGTTTGTACTCTCATGAGTTCAACAATGTAGAAGACATGGAAATATATCTGGAAATAATCCATCACTACATTATCCCAGATAGAGGTCAAGAACATAAACAAGTCCATAGCAAAAGAAGAAATAGATATGGTTATCAAGAAGCTACCAACAAAAAAATCTCCTGGACCAGATGGCTTCACTGGAGAATTCCACAAAGGATTCAGAGAGGAGCTGGCACCGATCCTCCACAAATTTTATCAGAGAGTAGAAAAGAATGGACAACTCCTAAACACATTTTACAAAGCCAGTATAACTTTGGTACCCAAAACAGGGAAAGGATCCCATTGGAATAGAGAACTACAGAGCATTATCGCTAACGAACATAGATGCATATATCTTTAACAAGATCTTGGCCAATAGAATACAAAAGAACATAAAATGCATAATCCATCAGGATCAGGTAGGATTCATCTCAGGGATGCAGGGATCTTTTAACATCTGAAAATCCAAAAATAATATACACTATATTGAGAAGACAAAATTTAAGAACCACATGATAATATCTATAGATGCAGAAAAAGCATTGGCAACATCCAGCACCCATTCCTAATTAAGACACTCAGGAATATAGGAATGGAAGGACAGTTTCTCAAGTTAATACAAGCTATGTATGAAAAGCCAACAGCTAATAACCTTGTGAATAGAAAAAAATATTTAATCAATTCCACTGAAAAAAGGGACAAGACAAATATGTCCCTTACTCCACTGCTATTCAATATTGTACTGGAGGTCCTAGCTAATAACACAAAACAACAGAAAGACATCAAAAGTATTCAAATGGGAGAGGAGGAGGTGAAATTTATCATTATTCACTGAATGATTCTGTACAATAAAAATCCCCAAAGCTCCACAACTGACAGTGATAGAGGAATATGGATGGGTGGCAGGGTTCAAGATTAAAAAACAGAAGTTAATTGGTTCGATTGGTTTGCTATGTACATCTGATAAGACCATGGAATAGGAGACCAGGAAGGCAGTATCATTCACAATAGCCAAGAGTAAATGGAAATGTTTAGGGATATATCTAGCCAAAACCCAAAAGACCTCTATAAGGAAAACTAGAAGGTCCTACTACAGGAAATCAAAAGAAACCTCCACAAATGGAGGAATATCCCATGCTCATGGATCAGAAAATTCAATATAATAAAGAGGTCTATCCTACCTAGGAAACTGTTTAAGTTTAATGCTATCCTAATTCAAATACCAACAATGTTGTTCAGAGAATTGGAAAAACTGACCATAATTTTTTTTCCTGGCGAAGGCAGAGATCTCCTGAAGAGAGACATACCTGACTTTCACACCTACTACAAAGCCACAGTATTCAAAACAACATGGTACTGACATAATGACAGATACACAGACCCATGAAAAAGAATAGAAAATCCAGAAATCAAATCATTAGCACATAATCAAGTGATTTTTGACAAGTTCCCTAAAGAACCAAGGGGGTGGGGGTGACACTCTACTTATCAAGTAGTGCTGGAAACAATGGAAACCCACACTTAGAAAAATAAAACAGGATGTCTACCTCAACCCATCCACAGGAACAAACTGAAGTGGATCATGGATCTAGAAGTAAAACCCCAAACCATCAGCATCACTAGCGAAGGAATAGAGTAAAACCTTGACCCAGTGAATACAAAGGCTAATTGCAATAGGAGAGGGTGCACACACAGGGGAATCTGAAATTGACAAATGGGATTTTCTAAAGATAAAATACCTGTGTGCATCAAAAGACTTTACCAAGAAGGTAACAAGGCAATGACACAACAGGCAGGACTTATGAAAATCTACCATATAATCCTGCTGCAAAAAAGAGAAAAACAGTTAAAACTTTGAAAAAGTGGGAAAAAGAAGTGAAAAGAAGTATCTTTAGGGAGGAGACCCATATAGCCAAGAAATATATGAAAGATTGCTCGCGATCATTAGCCATCAGAGAAATGTAGATCAAAACAACCATGAGATACCATCTATTACCTTTGAGGATATTCCAAATCAGAGAGCAAAAAATGTTGGAGGGGATGTGGTCTAACAGGAATTCTTCTACATTGTTGTGGTCTTGTAGACACAGTCACTATGGAATGTGGTCTGGTGGTACTTACTGAAGATGGAAATTGAGCTACCTTATGACCCAACTATCCCCCTACAGGGTATACACCCAGAAGAGGTAAGGAATAAACTACAACCAGTGGTATGCACTCCAATGTTTATTGTAGCACAATTCACAATCGCAAAAGCATTGGAAACAGTCTAAATTTCCATTGGTAGATGAGTGGATCAGTAGACTCGGGCACATACACACAATAGAGTACTATGCTTCACTCAAAAGCATTGATGAGGACATTAAACATGTCTTCTCATGGAAAGAGCTGCAGGAAATTATGCTAAGTGAAGTCAGCCAATCATAAAAGAAGTGTAGTATGAGTCCCTGAGGTAAGTGTAATCAGCAAGGTATGAATAGAAGATCAGCCTCCTAGACCAAAACATTTGGGTAGATATGGGTGTGTTAGTCCAGGTAGACTAAGGAACAAATTTAAGGACACACATATGGATATAAGGAAAAGATTTATATAGAA
>PVJH01048159.1:0-10926 GCA_004026705.1 Nesogale talazaci | reverse complement strand
ACCACCAGCCCAGTCGCTCTTATATTTGGACACAGTGTTGCAGCTGCTGTGTCAAACCATCTCTTTTAGGGCCTTCTTTTTTTTTGGTGCCAGTCCACTTTACCGAATATGATGTCCTTCTCAAGGGACTACTCTCTCCTCATAACGTACATGAGGCAATCTCCCCATTTCTGCATCCACAGAGCCTTCTGACTGCAAGTCTCTTTTTTTTTTTTGGCGGGTGGTGGGCGGGGTGCTGGCTGCACTTCTCCATGACACATTTGTACTTAAAAAAAAAATCATTTTACTGCGGGCTCGTGCAACTCTTATCTCAATTCATCCATCCAGCCTTTGTGTCAAGCACATTTGTACATTTGTTACCAACATCATTCTCAGAACATTTGCTTTCTTCTTGAGCCCTTGATACCAGCTCCTCCTTCCCCCTGCCACCCCCTCCCCCGTGAACCCTTGACAATTTATAAATGATTATTATTTTGTTATGTCGTACACTGTCTGATATCTGTCCTCACCCACTTTCCTGTTGTCTGTCCCCCAGGGAGACGGTTATATGTCGATCCTTGTAATTGGTTCCCCCTTTCAATCCTACCTTCCCTCTATTCTACTGGTATCGCCACTCTCATCCCTGGTCATGAAGGATTCATCTGTCCTGGATTTTCTGTGTTTCCAGTTCCTATCTGTACCAGTGTCGCACTTTTTTTTTTTTTGCAGTCCAGTAATCCAGCATTACAGTTTAAATGCATCAGGTTTTCTTTGGTTTTTCATATCGAGTGTTCAACTTTCACATGCATTTGAGGTCATTGAAAAGCACCATGAGTTGGGTCAGGCTCAGCTTGGTCCTCAAGGTAACATGATTGCTTTACAGCCCTCTAAAGGACTCTCGTGCAGCACACTTACCAGAGGCAGTGTGTCCTTTCATCTCTTGACAGCTGCTTTCATGAGCACCGATTGTGAATGTAATCCAGATAAAATCCTCAACAACTTCAACCTTTTCCCATTTTTTCATGAGGTTACCTATTGGTCCAGTGAGCGTTTGGGTTTTTTAGCACTGAGTTGTGATCCCTCGTGAAGGCTGCAATCCTTGACCTTTATCAGCAAATTCTTCAAGTCGTCCTCACTTTCAGCAAGCAAGATGCGTCTTCGACATGTGGCAGATTGTTAATAAGCCTTCCTCCAATCTTGATGCTTTATTCTTCTTCGTATAACTCAGCTTTTCTGATGATTTGCTCCGCATACAGACTGAATGAGTCCAGAGAGAGGATTTAACCCTAACACCTTTCCACATACCAAACTACGCAGTGTTCCCTTGTTGGCACAGAACCGTGCAGTGTTTCGTTTTGTTGTGTGTAGGGGTACTTAGAATTTTCAACTCAGTGGCCCCTGACCACATAACAACAACATTCTCTTGTTACTGGGGTCAGAAAACTTTTGGTTTTGCATATTTTGTTATAATATTTAAGCTTGTCTTTCTGAGCGACTCTTTGAAAATTTTTGATCAGCTTTTTATAGCATTATTTCTTCCATTCCCTTTATCTGCTGTATGTTTAAGAACAATTATCATAGTCCTTATGACACCAGCTTCAGTATTATTTTTCTTTCTTGACTTTTTATTGGCCTTTCATTCCTCTTCATGCTTTTAAAGGTGAATTACAGATTTCTTAAAGTACTATTTAAAAATCACTTAAATGTTAGCTGCTTTATTCTGACCGTATATTTTGCATATCGTAGAAAAGTGGTTTTAAACTTTAGTGAGCAGGTGAATTGACTGGGAATCTTGGTAAGTACATTTTGTGATTCAGGAGGCCTGGATGGGACCAAGAGTTTGCCTATAGTCTTAACAGAATGATATTGTTGTTAGGTCCCATGCATAGACTCCCCCTACAGTGAACCTGTGCACATCAGGATGAAACACTGTTTCTAGGCTTGAGCCCATTGCCGCTGCAGTGGCATCAATCCACTCCTAAAAGGCCTTCTATTCTTTCATTGCCCCTGTACTTGACCATGATGTCCTTTTTCTGGGGACTCACTGTTCCTGACAACAGGTACAAAGTAGGTGAGATGAGCTGATGTGAAAGTGAATGAGAAACAGAGGCATGGATTGCATTTGCAGGAGGTCAGGGAAGGGAGGAGTGGCAGAGAGCAGCCCCGGAAGAGGGCAACAGTTTGCGCTGGGCTGGCAGCTGGGCCTCCCCGATCTAATAGCTAAAAATGGCTCTAAGTGTGGGTGCCCGGACTTCAGAAGACAGTCTTGTAGGAGGGCCTTATAGCTTGCTGCCTGGAATGCTTTCTCGGTTTTCTATCTTGGTGCCGGAGTTTTGGGTCAGGTCCACCTAGGTCAGTCCTGTAGTGCTGACAGTGGACATTTCAGTCAGTAGCTTCACATGTTGAGTTTCCTGACCTTCGTGTTTTCAAATGCTCACCCTCATGTTACATTAGCATAGAACTTTACCCTGGACTTTACCTAATTAAAACCTCAGTGGCCTGGGGAAGTGGTTACAGACAGTTCTTAGGTTAAGACGTTCTGCATTTTGGAGAACTATTTCTTGCACTTTACTATTGTGTACAATTTCCATCTCTTTGAAATGATTAACTTAACCCCTACTCACCACTATTCTCCATCAAATCACCTTTTTTTTTTTTTTTTTGCCACATGTGCAGCTTTTCTTTCTTCCTTTTTTTGGTGTGGGCATCACTGCCCCCTGGTGGGAGTAGGAGGGCCAGCCTTGCTCCTGGAGAGCTGCTGCTGGATTTGAGCCGCCAACCCTGTGGGCCGCAGTCACTACGCACACAACCACGACGCCACCGGGCTCAGCCCAACATGTGCAGCTTTTAAATTGTCAACAGGCTTTGAACTTTTCTTGCACAAAAGCAAAACTAAATAAGACCTGGATACCCCCGGTTCTATTTATGTAGAAATTCTTAAAGACACAGGAATGGATCTCCCTTATAATCTGGGGACTGCCTGTGCTATTTTAATGCTTTCTTTTTCAGTTCAGAGTAAAAGTCTCAATACAGTTTTGATGAACAGGGAACATTTTTTTCATAGTTTCAATTGCTATTGCAAAAATTTCTAGTAAGTATAGATTTTAAAACTATTTGTATTTTAAGAGAAAATAAATGATTTAAATTAATGTCATTTTTCATAAATTACCAATATGTTATCATTTCCAGTCATTTAAGTCTGATATTTGTTATTCAGAAGAACTCCAGATGTGGAACTATTTGTACATATTTCCAAAGAGAAGTTACTTAGTTATTTGCATTATCTTAGATTCAAAACTCTTCTATCATCTGCTGAATTTTAAGTGATAATCTGACTGCAGTTCTAAAAGACATTAGTTCAACACTTACTAATTTATAATAACTGTGAGGGAGAATTGAATTAATATATATGAACACTGTATGTAAATGAAGGTAAAAGTGCTTGATATAAAACATTGCCTCAAAACTTTATCACTGATTTATTTATGCATATTATTTTTGATCATGTCTCACATTTTCTTTTCATTCAAGAAGCATTTGTTTCAAATGCTGGCACCTTGTAGATTTTCTTTCTTTTTTCTTCCTGACATAGAGTTCTGTCTTTGGCTACTTATATAGCCTGGTTAAAAAATTTAAATCTGAAAAAAAATTTAAATCTGCAATTTTCATTTGATACTGTTAATTTTTTGGATTGTGGCTCTTTGAATCATAAGGCATTTTATTATTTCTCAGAGAGATATATTTAGAATTCAGTACTGTACGTGAGCCCTTGCCATCATCATTCTCAAAATCGAATTAGAGAAGAGGAATATAAAGAGACATGATCTGAACTACTGTTACAAAAAACCCCAAACTCTTCTAGGTGTTCTGAAACCACAAAGGGGAGAAACATTGATGGGGTTGATGATTTCTGCCCAAACTTCGGCACTCTTAGGTCGACCTTGAGGCCTGCTGCAATCACTCCGTTGGCATTGATATCCCAAGAAAACCGATCAGAGGAACCTTTAGAAATCATTCATGTTTATTATATAAGGCTTAGAACCAATAACTCCTCAAAAAAAATTACTGGGTCCCTCAACAAAGCCTCTTCCTTAATACATGCACATCTGGGCTGTGGGGGCGGTTAGGGGTAGAAGGCCATTACTATCTTAATCTCCAGGTGAATGTCTACTGCTCAGTTAGTGGCATTTTAGATAAGGATGCTCTTTTTCTCTACAGTTGCCTGGGCTGTAATCTGATTTGGTTTAGAAAATAAGAACTCTTAGGCAATCTGCATTGAACTCAAGCACAGGAGAAAAGTCAAACTTGGTTCTTTATGCTCTAAATAATTTGGGTTGCCGTTCCCACAGTCTGTGCTAAGATCTGAAACAATGCCTGGAAAATACTTTTTGAGTGAATGAAATACACGAATGAATTAGGGCACGATATTTTCCAGGTCTCAAGCTGACTATGGATACTCTCTGTCTACTTATCTTCAAGAAGGTCATGTGCGAAGTACATTGTGGAGTTACAGGCAAAATATATAACATCACCTCTAAGTATCAGTTTTTAGTCAAAGGTGGTTAAGGACAAAGATCATAACTTAAAAATTAGAGCATATTACCTCAGGCTATGCTTCAAAGACCCACCTTAGCCTTTATGGGGTGTTCACTGGAAGTGATTGACACTGATAATCTTTGGGTCTCCATTTGTCTCTCTGTGCAATAAAACATTTGGAAAAAGGGTTGAAAGATCTTAAGAAAGGGTTGCAAGATAAGAATAGGAAGTCAGAGACCTTGCACTTCAGTCCTTGTTTTGCTGTTAAATAAGCTGAACTCACCAAAAACCCAAACCATTGAGTTGAATCTGACTTACAGCGACTCTGTAGGACAGGGTAGATTTCCCCCTGTCAGTGTCAGAAACTGTAACTGTTTACGGGAGTCAAAGGCCCGTCTTTCTTCCTGGGAGCACCTGGGGGTTTCTAAGTGTTGATCTTAGGGTTCATAGCTCAAGGTATAACCAATATGCAATCAGGGCTCCCCCAAATAAGTAAAAGACTCAAGTCATTCAAGGTACCATAGCCTCAGACTCAGGAAAGATGTGAGGGGGAAGGTTAAGAATTTTGTTCAAAATCCTGGAAACCTTTCTGAAAGAAAAATATTGAAATGTGAAGTGATTATTTCTCAACACACCCTTCATTCTGAAGGTGCTGGTTCTTTCTTTCCAACACTCCCTTGAATTCTGCCTTCTTCAATCTGTGCTATGTCAAAATGGCATTTTTACAACCTTGAGAGACTCAAATTGTGTTTCTTTTACATGGTCTTTCAGTTTAGAGAACATAAAGGAGTCTGATGGGGCAAGATCAAGTCTCTAGGGTTGTGTTAGTCTGGGTAGACTAGAGAAACAAAGCCATAGACACACATATGTGTGTATAAGAGAAATTTATATAAAAGAGTAGTTGTATATTAAGAAAACATCTGTATGTATGGATTGTGATAAGAGCTGTATGAGCCCCTAAAAAAATGATTTTAAAAAAGAAAGCATACCAGACCAGTCCAGATCAAGTCCTTAAATCTAATATTAGCTCATATACCCTATACCAGTCTATACTTTCCTCTTCAGACTCATGCAACACATGCAATGATTGCAGGCAGATCACAGGGGAGGGGGTGGAGAGTCTTGTGGATCCAGTGGTGGGGGGAAGCATCTCAGTGCTGGTGTGGGCCTCCATGTGGGTCCCCTATCTCTAGGGCTCTCACTGCATCAGCGTAGTTTCATCTGGCTTATCAAGAGGAATGTCAAGCAGAGAGTATCTTCTGCTTCCAGGGAGGAATACCAGAGTTCCTAGAATCCTCAGGAGAAGGCCGTGCCCACACAGAGGCCTCCTTGGCTGTGACCTGATTGACAGGCTAGACTCCACCCCTTCACCAGTTGACAGATTATGTAACTACCACAAGAGTGGCTGGTGTAAGGTTTCACAATGAAATTCTGTTAGGACAGCCTTTGTCCACCTGCATGAGCAGGTGCGTTGTCATAGTGGGGAAAGAAGTTCTTTTATACAACTTTTCTGACTGTATCAATGCAGTTTTCAGTTTTCTAAAAACTTCTTCAAAATAAGGTCCATGATTTTCCTATGTCATTCAAGAAAATCGATCAAGATTGCCCTTTTGAATCCCTCCAAATGCTGCTCTAACCTTCTGAACTGACCTTTCTGCCTTGAATGTAAAGGCCGACCAGATCTCCTCAGAAGCCACAGTTTTGCTTGGACCTTTTTAGATGGCACCCTACTGTGACTAAGATCAGTGTTAGTACTGAGAACTTGTCTGCAGTCATGCACCGATTACAGCAGCATGTGTGTGTATCATTTACTTTGAAGAAATCCATGCATGTGAGAACAGAAAACCTAGGAGCAATATTTTTTACATACCCTTGTTTGAACACTTCTGCTACCCACTGACTTTTTATTTTTTTGCCTTTTTTTCCCCCAATGATTTTATTGGGGGCTCTTACAGCTTTTACAACATTCAATACATCATTTGTATCCAGCATATTTGTACACATCTTGCCATCTTCATTTCCAAATATTTTCTATTGAGCTTTTGGTATAAGCCCTTCTTTTCCCTCCTTTTTTTAAAAAAAGAATCATTTCATTGGGGGCTCCTACAACTATCATCACAACCCATGCATACATCAATTGTATGCAGGCCACATTTGCACACTTGGTGCCATCATCACTCTCAAAACATCCTCCCTCCACTTAGTACTAGTACCCTCGTACCAGCTCCCCATATTTCCCTTCCTTCCCCTCCCCCATGAGCCCTTAATAATTTACAAATTATTATTATTTTTTGTATTGTACACTGTCTAATGTGTCCCTTCACTCACTTCCCTGTTGTTCATCCACTGACTTCTAAAAAGGAACAATAGACTTGAAAGTACTTCGTTCTATTTGCTCCAATTAGGGAAGAGTGGTTAAGCATTTCCTTGCTAACCCTAAGGTCAGTAGTATCAGCCTACCTGCTGCTCCAAGAGGTGTGGCAGTCTGCTTTCGTAAAGCCTCAGACACCTTACAGGACAGTTCAGCCTTATTCTGAACATTGTTGAGTCAGAATCGACAGCAATGGGTTCGTTTTCATTTCTATTATTCAGTTGAAAGATATGAAATTATTGCCATCTTTTAGAATTTTATTTCTGAAACCACTGGGTGGCAGTATTTCACTTGTACTCTAATATAAATGGCACAGTTTGTCCATGATAGCACAGGAAAGAATGTAATCATTTCAGTGGAATGACTTACTCTCTTCCAGCCATATCTTTTTCCTTTTCCATGCCATTTGCTTCTTTCTTCCCAAACAATTCTGAAAACCCCTTTTCCTTCATTAAAAAAATTAATGAAGTAAATGTGATGGCAGTTTCCTTAAGATTTCTCAATGCATCCACAACCTCTGCTTCATGGAGATGAACTGGTAGTTGACTTTTGCCCAGATGTGAGCACATTGCTTAGATGTAGGTAATTATAATCATTAGAAAAATAAAAGGAAAGAAATTATACAAGGGAAAGGAGGTTAGCAACAAAAGGATGGAAGCAGTGACGACATTGGGAGGCATGCTAGGATAAAGGCAACAGGAGTCAATATTGTGACAATCAAACTACATACAGAAACATAAAATAATGGCTACTACAACTGGATGAAGGAATCGCTTAGATGCAAGTTGAACAGGCGTGGTAGGGACAGTGGGAAAAACCCACACATATAGCTATACAAGTGTCACAAAGGATGTTTGTATATGAGCATTTATGTTTGCTGCAAATACGTGCACGAATCCGGTGGAGCACACAGAGGAAAAGTTATGAAACTTCTTAGACTTGACTTTGAGGGAATGAGTGCCTGGGCCTGTGGCCTCAGGGCCAGACTCCCTTGGAACAGCAAGATCAACCAATATTTGGTGTGTAGTGACTGGGATCTTAAACGCTTATCAGTGGCCATTTATTGGTCCCTCCAGAGAAGAACAGAGTGACAATGTGTCCTGTGGACTAATGCATCATTGGGTGTCAGTCTCCATAACCCTGAGACCAGCAGCACTAAAAGGTCCCTGATTATGACTACTGACTCCTCTGAAAAGGATCACATTGGAATGTCCCAGAAAGAGTGGGATAAAAAAAATGTCACAAAAAGCACACTCTAAGGGACCAGGCTTATTGGTTCGAGAGAGAGAGGGGTGAACTCCCCAAGATTGTGTCCCTTAGTCAGCCTGCAGGTCTGGAACTAGCCTCACTTCTGTGGTTTAATTTTCAGTCAAACAAATTTCCATGATACAGTTCTATAATGGAAACAACAGCACTAGAGAGGTGTCCAGATCTTAGAATCATTAACATTTTTTGATACAAAAAGCAGAACTTACCCCAGGACAAAGTTCAGAAGGGATAGAAAAGAAAGAGGAATGGAGGCAGAGAATAGAGGGAGAAAGTAGGATCAGTGATGTAATTACACTGAGGGGCTCGCAGTGGTGAGAAGAGACACAGTGAGAGTGAGGTGTGGAATGTAAAGCTGATGATCTGCTCTGTGTAACTTTCGCCCAATCTGCAACACAAAGTAAAAAGAAAACTGCCAAGAATATTGACTTTAATGAATGCATTAATAACTGTCAATAAGACCATGTGGATATTTTGACTGGTAATACCCAGTGATGCTTTTTTTTTTTTTGCCTCCTACATGGATTATTATGTAGATTTTAATGAAATCCTTTGATGTGCACGATATGTTGGAGGAACACTTTATCATGGTTTCTTCTTAGTTTATTTTGTCCGAACTTTCTCCTGAATTTATCTGACCACATGAGTTAAACAAGAAAACAATACTTGTGGAACTTGATAAATGATTCCTTGATGCTTTTTGCTGATATCAAAGTGATGGCATGGATAAATTAGAGGGTTCTGCCCATTAGCACAGACAAAATCAGAATGATTCGGCTGCATAATGTATTGCCAGTGTTCTCCTTTAAGGAGATCATCAAGATCTAAAGGGCTATTAAATGGCTGTTAACCATTAAACGGCCATAACCAGTCTACTCTGGACTCGAGAAAGTAATTGTCTTAAAGAATTAGGCTATTGGAAAATTGTTAATGAAACTTGATATAGACTGAAGAAATCTCTATTTCTTAAAAGGCCAATGTTTGCTTAAAATGTTAAAGTATTTGCACCAAATCACTTTTTCCCGTTTTTTTATAGCCGGGAATGGGTGAGATGGGGATGAAGAAAAAGTTCAAAGAAATGCAAGTCTAAATTTGAACTGGTATGGGCTGAGTCCCAGTGGCATAAGTGGTTGAGTGCGGGACTGCGGCCCGTGGGCTTGGTGGTTCAAATCCAGTGGCAGCTCTCAGGAGTGGTACTGGGTAACACTCACAACCACCAGAGGCAGTGATGCCCCCCGCCCCCTCCCCAAATTTGAACTGGTATGTTATGCTAGCTTCCACATCTTTCTCTTGTGGTCATGATTACGGACCGCACTTCTTTTCTTCTTCTGATAGGATAATGTTCTGTGTGCACAAGCGTTAAAAAAATATCTGGGGTAACGATGATCTAATTTTTTTTCCATTTCTATCAAAGGGATATTTGATAAAAATGGAACAAAAATTCCCAATCATTACATGATTTTGAAGTAAGGTCTAACATTGCTTTATAAAATTTACCCGATCAAATGCTAATCCCTGCTTGCACAGTGGAAAGCAGAGCATCAGGTCTTAGCTTCAGCAAAGGATTTTTAGAAAAATCTCACAACTTGTTTGTGCACAAATTGGAAAGGGATGAGCTGGCTAACAGTCACTCAGATGGTGTCATTGCACATGGAGCAGCTTAGCCTAAAGTGCTCAGGCTCATCCAATGGCTGTGGTTGGGTGGGTGGGGGACTCTTGCCTTCCTTGTGGAAGAAACAGATTCACTTCTCAGTCAGTGCATCTCAGACACAGCCACCACTCACCCTTCTCTCTGTGCTGCTTCGATACTGACTGGGCGTCAGTGAAACTCCACTTGGAGATGAAGATGGACCAAGAGGGAACACCTGGTGACCGACAGGAACTCTGCCAGGGAAAACCCTACTTGGGACCAGCCATCGGGCTGCCAGGAGTCTGGGGTTTCATTGCTGCCAACAAGAAGTGAGTGGGCGAAGATACTCAGCGCATTCTGTCTTGGGTCCCTTTGTGCGTTTGCATTCGTATTATCTGTGTTGGCCAGGGAAGCACCCGGAGAGAGAGAATTGCTATTTTGTTTGAGAAAAGCAGGACTCGAAATTTGCAGGCCAAGAAATACACTGCAGCAACATGAAGAAGTTAATTAGAGTGGTATTTATATTAATAAAGTGTGCCATAAAATACAGAGAAATTTGCTTTGAGAACATTCAGAGGGCTAAAATTTGGGGGTTTCGGTTGAAGGATGAGCTAGTGGGGCGTGGGCACGGATTGGTTAGATGGTGTAAAGTGAATGAACGCTGTGCAGTCAGCAGTCTTAGCTTTGGGACCAGTCGCCCGCACACAAGTAGTGAAGTCCTGTTGGAATGACCTTCTTTGTGAACATGGGTGTGAACCATTTGAGCACAGTTTAGTAGTACTCTTTCTTTGCAAGTCAGTGTGCACGCAGTTTCAGAAGCGCATTAGAGGAGATGCCAGAAAATGAGCAGTTCAGAGTTGCCATTGAATGCCAACTGTGCCAGCTCTCATGTTAAATCTTTTAAATGGATTGCCTAATTGGATTTCCCTCACAACCCCATTAGGTGAATTGTATTGTTTTCCCTCTTTTGCAGTTGACAAAAGAGAGGCAGAGATGACATCATCCATGTTCTCATTATTATTAATGAATAGCAAAAAGAAAATTGTCTTGGAATGGAACCCACGTCTGAATCTTGAGTCCACACTCTCAAGTGCTAGATCAGAGGTTCCCAAACTTATATGGTCTATTGTCCTCTTAAAAAAAA
>PVJH01048158.1:0-10932 GCA_004026705.1 Nesogale talazaci | reverse complement strand
AAACTAAAACAGCAGCTACTACTACAACAGCAACAATAACAAAAAGGCAACAACAAAAAAGAGAAATGCCTATAAATAATTCAAGGTCTATTTGTTGTCCTTTATGATTGTTTTCCAGTTGAGTCTGATGGGATGCCTCATCCCGGCCCCAAAGTCTGTTTTTTGATGTTCCCTGGGGACATATATATATATATTTATAAGTTTAGTATTAAGAATTCAGATGGACATTGGGCCTCTAGTCCAGTACACCCTCAACACAAGGAGTACTTTGTTCTAATAATCCAGCACTCTGAAATACTCACCTTCCCAACCTGATTGCTGAAGACAAAGCAGTGCATAAGCAAATATGATAAAGAAAGCTGACAGTGCCCAGCTATCAAAGATATAGTGTCTGGACTCCTAAGGGCTTGAAGATAAACAAGCCTTTCTCATCTAGCTGAGAAACAACAAAGCCCACATGAAGGAAGCATACTAGCTTGTGTGATCATGAGGTACTAATGGGATCAGGTATGAGGCATCAATGACCCAGAGCAAAATATCATAATATGAATGAGGGGGTTAGGAGGAGTGGGGAGTGAAGGCCCAAAACCAAGCTGTAGCAATTGGATGTCCCCATTACAGAAGAGTCATGAGGAAAAGATGGAACAGTCAAGGTGTGGTGTAGCACCAATGAAACATACAGCTTTCCTTTGGTTCTTAATGCTTCCTCCCTGCCACTATTATGACCCTAATTCTACCTTACAAATCTGGCTAGACCAGAGCATGTCCATGGGTACAGGTAGGAGCTGGAAGCACAGGGAATATAGGACAGAAAAAGTCTTTGGGACCAATATTGAGAGTAACATACCAGCAGGGTAGAGGAAAGGTGGTGGGGAGATAAGGAGAATCAATCACAATGACCTACCTATAACTGCCTCCCAGGGGGATGGACAATCTGCAGGTAAAGGGAGACATCAGGAAAGGTTTTTTCACAATCTAGCATTAACTTATCTTCAAAATCTGAAATGCAGCGACTCTCTGAGTCAGAGCAAATTTGGCAATGTCCAGCTGTGTAAAACAATGCATGGCAATAAGGTTTATAAAGACAAGGATGTAAAAGTAGAAAAATGTTTTCTGGTGTATGTGCTTGAACCAACAGACTGCTGTAAGCGTGGGTTAAGGAAAACTTGGGTCCATCCAGCAGGGCAGTGACTTACTAAGTATGGTTCTTCTAATCCTTGATGTTGTTAGGTCCCAGGAAATAAGCTCTGGCTCAAAGCTACCCTGTATATTGGAGAACAGAACCTCTGGTATCTACACAATTGTCCTTACATTTGAGTCCATTGTTGCTCTCACTGTAGTCAAAGTAGTCAAAGACTCTTTTTTGATGCTTTCTATTTCACCAAGCTTAATGTCCTTTTCGAGGGACTGAACTATCCTGACATGTTCAAAATATATGAAACAAAGGCTTGCCATTCTTCCTTCTAAGAAGCATTTTGGCTGTACTTTTTACAATACAGATTTATTTGTTCTTTTGGCAGCCCAGAGTGCTTTCAATATCATTCTCCAGCACCACAATTCAAAAGCGTCCGTTCTCCCATCTTTGTTAGTCGATGTCTAACATGCACATGCACATGAAGCCATTGAAACTAACCAGGCTTGTATCAGGCTCACTTTAGTCTTCGGACTAGTCCTTGCTTTTCAACACTTTAAAATGTCTTGCACATCAGATTTATCCAGATTTATCACTGCTGTTTCATGAGCATTGATGGTCCATAGAACAAAACAAAACCCTTAATCTTTTTACCTCCATTTATTGTTGGCCAAGTTGTGAGGATTTTGGTTTTCTTTACATCAAATTGCAATCCATACTGAAGGTTATAATCTCTGAGTCTCATCAGAAAATGCTTCAGGTTCTCACTTTCAATAATCAAAGTTGTGTTATCTGCATATCACAGTTTATTAATAAATTGTAGACCTCTCCTGATATTGCTTTTTTTTCATCTTTATCTTCTCAGCATACATACTGATTAATTATAATGAAAATGCAACTCTGTTGGACACTTTTCCTGCTCTCAAAATATACATTATTCTATGTTTCTGTTCACATCACTACCTCTTTATCTATTTTCAAGTTCCTCATGAGCATGGTGAAGTGTTCAGGAATTCCTATTCTTCTCAAGGTTATCCACAGTTTGTTATGAACCACACAATTTGACTGCCTTGGCATAGTCAGTAAAACACAAGTGCACACTTTTCTGATATTCCCTGCTTTGATCCAAGGTCCATCTGACATCAGCAATAATATCCTTTGTACCACACTTTTGTGATTCTGGTCACAACTTCTGGCACCTTGATGCCAATGTTCTGCAGCAGTCATTGTTAGATGGTCTTCATGTGATATTAATGATATTTTTCTATGCATTGAGCATCTTGTTGGGCAACCTTTCTTTGGAACGGGTACAAATATGTATCTCTGCTAGTCACTGGGCCAACTAGTTCTCTTGCGAATTCCCTGACCTAAATGAAGGTGTGCTTCCAGTGCTTCAACCACCCATTGAAACATTTCAATGTGTATGTCACTGATTTCTGGACTTTGTTTTTGTCTAATGTTTTCAGTATAGCTGGAATTCCTTCAGTATACTTGGTTGTTGTTCAAAGGCTTCCTCTTAAATGAAGTGTCTGAGTATTCTCTTTGTCTTCTTTTGACATTTTTTGCATCATTCAATATTTTTATCATAGAATCAGTATAGCAATTAAAGCCTAGAATTTTCTTTCTCTCTTCTTAGTTTAAGGTATTCTGAGCATGTGCTTCCTTTTTGGTTTTCTTACTCTAGGTTATTTGCATATTTCATTATAATAGTTTGCCTTGTCCAGTCGTCTTTTGACATTTTCTGCTTATCTCCTTTACTTATTTTTCTTCTTTCTTCCATTTGCCTTAGCCCAGTGGCTGGCAAACTGCGGTTCATGCACCATACGTGGCTCTTTCAGTGTGAATGTGTGGCTCTGAAGTAACATTGAAAACATTTGGAGGTTATTATTTCAGATCACAGTGATTTCATTTGTTCGGAAAAAACATTTAAGGCTTTTGAGTGATCTGAAAGTTGTTAGGAAGGACAGGATTGGCTCTCCAGTCTCAAGAGTTTGCTGCCTCTGCCTTAGCCAATCTATGATTAATAGCAAGTTCCAGAGTCTCTTTGCACATCCGCATGGAATTTCTATTTATTTCTTGTCTTCTTAATTAGATATTGCTTTTTTCCCATGAATGCTCTTGATGTCCTCCCACAGCTTGTCAAACCTTTTGTCACTGACACCTAATGCATCATATGTGTTCTTTAGATAGTATGGAAATTCTGGTGAGATATACTCAAGGTTATATTTAGACTTTCTTGGATTTACTTTCATTTTCTTCAGCTTCAAACTGAACTAATGAGCAATTAATAATCTGTTCTACAGTTCGTCCGAGGTCTTGTTTTTCTACTGATATTGAACTTTTTCATAGTGTCTTCCCACAGATACGATAAATTTGATTTCTATATATTGCATTCTGACAAGTCAATTTTGATTAGCTTTTTTCATGTTGCTAAAAATATATTTGTTATGAGAAATAATTGATCTTGCAAAATCCTATCATGTGACCTCCAACTTTATTTATATCACCCAAACTATATTTCCTAACTACTGCTCTAACTACTCTTTGTACCCAACTTTTGCATTGCAATCATCAATAATTATCATCACATCTTCATTGCAAGCTTGATCAGGCTAATACTGAAGACTTTAATAGAATTCTTCAAATTCTTTATCATTTACTTTTGTGGTTTGTGCTTAAATTCTAGTATTAGTTGTATTGATTGGATTTTCCTGAATCTAAATAGATATAATCCTATCATAGAGGTATTGTATTTCAAGATATAGCAGAACCTGTCCTTTTAAACTATGAATGCAGCACCATATTTCTTTAGTCTAATATTCTCACCATAACTAATACATTATTTTCTGATTCTAAATGGTCAGTGCTAGTCCTTTTCCACTTCCTAATGCAAAGAAGGTCAACATTTTCACAAGTGGACTAACAGGTAGCATCATGATTATTGGAGAAAAGGTTAAATTTGTCAAGAATTGTGTCTTGGATGAACAATAAATGTTCAATCACTTTGCTGATCCATCTGATTAAGTATCTTTTTTTGTTTGCTGACCTTTTACTGTATATATTCGTGTATAAGCAGATCCGAATATCTGCCGAGGCACCTAATTTTACCACAAAACTGCATTCAAAATGTGCTGAAAAATTCAGCTGATACACCAGTAAATATAGTACTTATGTCCCTTTCCATGAAATGATCTCTCTTGACATGTCCCAAATAGGTTAGATGATATCTCACCATCCTTGTTTCAAGAGAGCATTCTGGTTATCCTTCTCCTAAGATACACTTGTTTGTTCTTCTGGCAGCACATTCTCTTTTCAGTTTTCTTTGTTAGTGTCACAATTCAAATGTACCAATTACCCTTCAAGCTTCTTGATTTCAATTATGGACACTGCCAAAATTAAAATTTTATAGACAGTGGCAAAGAGTCTAGGTTTCAGAGTCATAATACTTGAGATCTAATACGGGTTCTAGTAGTGACTTGTTGATAGATACATAATTTAAATCCTCTAAATCTTCAAGGAAAATGATAAAACAGTACCAGCTATGGATTCTACCATTCTTGTTTCAGTTGTCATAATGTAGTGGCTTGCATGTTGCTGTAATGTTAAATCCATGTCTCTGGATATTTCAAATACCAACAGTAAACAGGTTGTACGAGAGTTTCCAGACTAAGAACAGACCAAGAACTAGGAGTAGATGATCGATCTACTTCTGGGGCTTAACCATGGAAAATCTTATTTCTCAGTATTATTAAACTTGTATGGATCCTTGCCAAAAAAACCCAAAAAACAAAAAATGAAGCAAAACAAAAAACAAACAAACAAATGTGACAAGTTAATTGAGCTGAGCCCCGGTGGCATAAGTGGTTGAGTGCGGGACTGCGGCCCTCAGGCTTGGTGGTCCAATCCAGCAGCGCCTCTCAGAAGCAGCGCTGGGTAGCTCCCATGACCACCAGAGAGCAGTGATGCCAAAAAAATTGCATGGATTCACAATCAACACTTATGGTAGCAGCAGTTAAGAAATCAAGTGGCACATTTTGTTAGGTAAATAAGCAGTATAAACTCACTGCCATAGAAACATTTCTGTCTCACAGGGTAGAACTGGCTTTGTGGATCTCTATTACTCTTTACAGGTGTAGAAAACCTAATTTTCTCCCTCATCGTGGCTTGTAGCTTTGAATTGCCAATCTAATGGTTAACTGCCCAATGCATAGACCACCATGCCACCATACCTTCTAATATACTGCACAAGACAAAAAGAGTTAAAGACAAAGATGTTTCTCTGAGGGCTAAGGTGTAAATGATCCAATCCATAGTATTCTGAATGATTCATATCCATGCGAATACAGTATATATGAGTATAGAAGAATTGCCACATTTGAATTATGGTCTTAGTGAAGAATACTGAATGTGCCATGGAGTACCAGTTCAAAAATATGTTTTAAATATATTAAAAATTCTAAATTTGATGGCACATTCATAATTCATATTTATGTACCTTCTCCTACAAACAGCTTTGATTGAAGTCATTTACTTGCACAGTTCCATTTGATTGTTACTCTAGACTATTGCTGAATATTATAATGCAATTCTGTATCAGAAATTTGAAACCACATTATGCAATAATCAGGCCATGACACCAAATGCTGCTTAAAGGTGTGGCTTGGCTCTCAAGGATAAACTGTTTAAAAAAACTATACCGAGATATTAAGTTACTATCAGTAAATCCCCCAAGTCTTTCTTGATTTCAACAAGCAAGTTTTTGTCATGTGCATGTTGTGGTTTGTGAATTAATCTTCCCGCAACCTGGTGTCATGTTAGTCCAGCTTCTTAGATTATTTGTGGGCATATAGACTGAGTAAGTATTGTGTAGCAACACACTCTTGATATGTATCTCTTTTTCTTTTTTTAAAAAAATTTAAACCCTGCAGTATACCTTGCTACCTTTCAATCACTTACTATTAATATTTGTACTTCTTTTCCATATTATACATAAACCTTTCTGATCTGATCTGCATAGTTGAATGCTTTTGCATGTTGACTACTTTCTTGACTACTTTTTCCATGCTTATTGATTTTGGATCCAAGTAAAAATGTATTTTGCACAATTTTAACATGTCCTTGTTTGTCACGGTGCTGTCAACATCAGCGGCCGTGTGTCCAGTCCTGCGTCATCCTGACAATTGTTGCTATAGTTGAGCTCCTTGTTGCAGCCATCTCATTGAGAATCTTCCTCTTTTTAGCTGCTCTTTCCCTTTACCAAGCATGATAGCATTTTTCAGGGACCTTTGTCCGCTGGTAAAATGTCCAAGGACCATGCTACTAAGTCTGTGCATCCTCACTTCTTTTTGTGTGTGTGTGTGTATGTGGTTTTTTTTGTGTGTGTATTTTTGTGGGCATCACTGGCTCTGGTGGTTGTTGGAGTTACTCAGAGCTGCTCTTGAGAGCCGCTGCTGGATTTTTACCGCCAAGCCCATGGGCCACAGTCCCGCACTCCACCACTTACGCCACCAGGGCTCAGCCCCTTATGCCACCAGGGCTCAGCCCACATCCTCACTCCTGAGGAGTAGTCTAGCTGTCCTTTTTCCAAGACAGGATTGCTTGATCTTTATCATTCCATGGTACTTTCAAAGTGCTTCACTAGAACTATAATTCAGTTCTTCTTCTGTCCTGTTTATTGAATGTATTTGACTTTAACATACATAGAATGCAATTGAAAATGCCAGAACTTAGATCAGATTATCAAAGTGATATCCATGCTCTTTGACACACCAAAGAGATTTTGTGCAGCAGATTTACCAAATGCAATGCATCATTTGCTTTCTTGATTGCCGCTTCCATGAATGTAGATTACAGATTCAACCAGGATGAAATTCTTGACAATTTCAACCTTTTTCTCTCTTTATCATGACATTTCCTCTTGATACAGTTGTGAGAATTACTTTTTTTACATTGAGTTGTACTCCATACTGAACAATAGAATCTTTCACCATTAGCAGCAAATGCTTAAACATGTTCTCATTTTCAGCAAGCAAGATGTGTCATCTATATAGCAATGGTTGTTAATAAACATTTCTCATCTTTTGAGTCTAAGTTCTTCTTCATATATACCAGCTTCTTGGATTATTTACTAAGCATATAAATTGAATAGCATGACTAAATGTATACATTTGACATCTACCTTTTTTGATGTTAAAACATGTAGTATTCCTTGTTTTGTCCAAGAAATTGCCTCTTAGTCCATGCAGGTTTCACATTAGCACAATGAAGTGATGTCGAATTTCCATTCTTCTTAAGCTTATCCATAATTTATTATGATCCACACAGTTGAATGCCTTGGCTTAGTCAATAATAAGCAAGTAAACATCTTTCTGTTATTCACTGCTTTCAGCAAAGATCAATTTGACATCGGCAATAATATCCCTTGTGTCAAGTCCTCTCCTTAATTGACCCTAAACCTCAAGAAATTTCCAGTAAATGTACTGCTATAATCATTGTTGAATTTATATTCAACAAAATTATTACTTGCATGTGATATAAATGATATGTTCTATAATTTGAGCATTCTGTTGGGTCACCTTTCCTTTGAAGTGTATACAAGTATGGATTTTTTCTAGTAAGATAACTAAATACCTGTCTTCCAGATCTTCTAGAATAGATGAGTGAGTACTTCCAGGGCTTCATCAGCTTGTTGAAATATTTCCATTGATATTTCATTAATTTCTGAAATCTTGTTTTTGACTAATGTTGTCAGTGTTGCTTGAATTTCTTCATTCATCACCATTGATTCTTGCTTATATACTACATATTGAGATGGTAGAATGTCCTTTTCTTTTAAGGTTAGTAGTTCTGTATTTTGGCCAGGTACTGTTTTTCTTCTTTTGGGGCATAAATAAATGAGTGATTCTGACACTGCAGCAGGGTCTTGTAATTCAGTTCTCTTCAGAGTTGTTGGAGCGGTTACCAGGAACCATGTCATTCTTCTTCTCTCAGAGTTATGGAGAATAATGCTTTCATGGCCCACTAGTTCAGTTTTCTAATTGCTTCCATGCCTTTTTGGTTTTCCTCATTCTTTCCTCTTGACAGAGAGAAACCAATAGTAGCTCTTGAGATGGTTATTCACAAGTTTTAAAGACCACAGCTGCTGACCTTATGCACATTTCTTTAACTGATATAGACTAAAATTTGAAAGACCTAATATCATTTTTCTCCACATATTAAAATATCTAAATTTAGCCTTCAGAGTTCAAAAACATTGAATTTAGAGAATGCCACAGCATGAGAAAGATTGTTATAACAATTGAATAAGGTATCAGGGAGAGATAAGACAAGAGTCCTGGTGGCCTGATGGGTTACACATTGGGCCACTGTCCACGAGGTCAGTAGTTTGGATGTACCAGTCATGCAACAAGAAAGAGGAGACCACCTACTTGTAAAGAATTTTAGGTTTCAAAGCCTAGGGAGCAGTTCTATTCTGTTCTGTATGTTCACTCCAACTCAGAAGGAACTCGATGATGGCAGTGGGTCCTTTTTTCGTTTTATTGTTGTTGTTATAGAAGTTTGGGGGATGTCTAGATTTCTTTTTTGCTTTTTGCCACTGTACCCCATGTCACCACATCTTCCAGGAAAGTCTTATAAATATTCACAGCCTACTGCACCACAGCCACAGAACTGGAGCCAGGAATGGTCCATAGATATGTGGACCTTGGAATGGGATTCTACAAAAAGTCTTATCTTTGCCCAGAAAAAAAGAGCTGGGCATCACAACTCTATGTGCCCTCGACATGAAACAGCTCTGGCCACTATCTAGGATGAACAAAAGGCTGCTCATCTGCTCTGCCCCTGACTGATAAAAGAGCACCACCACCAATCAGGTGTCTCTTTGCCCACAGCCAGGGGTTTGAGGATGGTTAGACCGGTCTGCTTGATGTTTCTATCACATTTAGGTGATAACTCTGAAGATCACAATGAAAGAAGGTCAAGATGGCTAAAGCTTAAGGCAGATGTAAAATATCGACAATTTTTGTGATATGACTTCAAAATTTTCCATATGGGACACTGCAATAAAAATGACTTATGGGCCTTGTTCTAGCATTTATGCTAGAGTAGAATTTGAAACAATAACCTTTATCACTGATCAGTTGATAGTTCTTCAGCAAGTTAATTGACAGCTTTTTACCTGTGTGTCTCATCTCTTCTATGTGCAGATAATATGTACCACAAATTATGAATTGTAAGTTTTGTGAGACTCAAATTATATATTAAATATAATAATAAAGGGTATTATGGTATTAAAATGTATATCATGAAATTTTCTTATCCAACACACCCTAAATTAAAATTATCTAAAGGTTTGTGAGGTTTTTTCTCATTTGTTAGATTCTTAAACAAGAAAGAGACAGGTTCAGGCTTTAACTAACCCCCAATTGTCTGTGAGAATCAAACAGCTAAAAGTAATATGTGCAGTGCCACATTTGAGTTATGGACAAGGGTCTATGAAGGAAGAGAAGAATGATAACTAATGAATACTGAGAAAGGTCAAACCATGCTTATTATGGGAGATATCAAATTAAAAATCTCAAATTCATTGCCTGAAAGTTAATTCTGGTTCATAGTGACCCTCTAGGACAAAGTTGAAATGATCTATAAGAGTTCCAAGGCCGTAAATCTTCATGGAAGCAAATATCATGTCTCTCTCCCATGGATTTAGTAGGGACTTCTAAGAACCATCCTGTTGGTTCGCAGCCAGGAATATATCCCCCTGTCCCACCAGGACTCAACGGGACCATCACAGGTGAGAATTGGATGAAGGAAGCAGGTAGGGTGTTTCCAGAGAGAAAATAGCACACTAAATCATCGATTCTATAACACTGTTAATGGAGCCAATTGTGCTGTAATAGGAAAGGCAATGCTATTTTCATTTTGTATACTTTTCCACATGAGTCTTTTTCACCATTTCACAACTTCTTGGCCTCACTAGTTTCTTTTTTTTTTTTTTTTACCACCACTCCAGTGATTATTATACATACATTCTATCTACTTTCTTGCAAGAAAGCACCTGCACGAGCTTCACCATATACCCTTGCTGCTTGTTTTCCCTTCCAGATCAGAGACTTTCCTGCTGGTGCTGAATATGAGATACTGGGCATCTTCCAGTGCTCAAGTATGTATGCCTGTGGCTACTGCAAAGTTAATGCCTCTGAAGAGAAAAAAAAATCTGTATTTTTATAGTTGCATTCCACAGGACATACTTCTTTGATGTGTTGGGGAAACCTGCTTTCTTACAAATCCCTTGATTGGCTTATTAAATCCTAGACATAACCATCTGAAAATGTTGTTGTCCTTAGTATGATGATCTTTTTAAAAATGAAAATTGCCATAGCAGTGAGGTCACAGAGTCTATGTTACGTGTGCCCCACCCCTTTCTGGTGTATATAAAGGTGTTTGGAGAGCAGCTGACACTCAGACTTCAGAATCATCCTCCTGCACCTCAACTGAAACTTCATTTCTGCACACCATGTGTTGCAACTACTACGGTGGCTATGGCTCAGGCTATGGCTGTGGTTATGGCTCAGGCTATGGCTGTGGCTATGGTTCTGGCTATGGCTGTGGCTATGGTTCTGGCTATGGCTGTGGCTATGGTTCCAGATACGGCTGTGGATACGGTTCTGGCTATGGCTGTGGCTATGGTTCTGGCTATGGCTATGGCTATGGTTCTGGCTATGGCTGTGGCTATGGTTCCAGATACGGCTGTGGATACGGTTCTGGCTATGGCTGTGGCTATGGTTCTGGCTATGGCTATG
>PVJH01048157.1:0-10939 GCA_004026705.1 Nesogale talazaci | reverse complement strand
GGGGGGGGCATCACTGCTCTCCGGCGGTGGGAGTAGGAGGCCCAGCCCCACTGCTGGAATTGAACCTCCTTCCCAGTGGGCTGCAGTCCCGTGTACAACCTCTACGCCACCGGGGCTCAGCCCTAATCATTAAAGTTTTAATGTTGCATATTGGATGAGTATTCTTCATAGTATTTATGACTACTTTCTGAACCTCTTAAACCACTTAAGGGTCTAGTAACTGAAACTGTGTTTCCCTGAACCATAATTTAATAGCTTAACAGTTCCAAATGCCTTCAATATAGATTCTTTGGGACCAGTAAGCCACTGTCTCCTTTTTAAAAATATTTTATTTTGTATTAAAGAACCTATTTTTTAAAATTAAAAGATCAAAAGATTAAAAGATCATTTATCAAGGGCTGAGCCCCGGTGGCGTAGTGGTTGTGCGCGGGACTGCGGCCCACAGTGACGGAGGTTCAATTCCAGCAGTGGGGCTGGGCCTCCTACTCCCACCGCCGGAGAGCAGTGATGCCCCCCCCCCCCCCCCGCCAAAAAAAAAAAAATTGCTAAAAAAAAAAAAAAAAAGATCATTTATCGTGGGCATGAGAAGCTCTCATACATCAATTGTATCAAGCATATTTATACATCTGGTGCCATCATTCTTTTCTAATCATTTCATTGTGGACTCGTACAACTCTTATCTCAATCCATACATACATTGTGTCAGACCCATTTGTACATTTGTTGCCATCATCATTCTCAAAACATTTGCTTTTTACTTCAGTCCTTGGAATCAGCTCATTTCCCCCTCCCTTCCCACCTCCTTGGAGAACCTATGTTAATGACGTCACATGCAACATCATCCTGAAAAGTTCTAATTGCCTACTCAAATGATACACTCATTGCTAACAGCTTAATTAGGTCTCTGGCCCTAATGATGATATATGGATCAAAAGTCTTTGTTGTACTAACAGTCATGTTGCCCTTAATCAGGTCCAAGGTTGAATCAACATGCTCAGTTTTCTGGCTTTGCCTTCTGGTTATGAAATTGGTTTTTCCCAGTTACTGTAGTGAACCCGTTAAGCAAAAAAGCCATCTTACATAACTTGATCATCATTATTTTTTTTTTTTGCATCACTGGTCTCCGGTGGTGGGAGTAGGAGGCCCAGCCCCACTGCTGGAATTGAACCTCCGTCCCAGTGGGCCGCAGTCCCGCGCACAACCACTACGCCACCGGGGCTCAGCCGATCATCATTATTTTTATAGCATTTATTATGATCTATAATAAATATATCTTCTGTAAATTCTAATGTCAAGTATGAACCAAAAAATGAGTAGGTATCCATTAAATATATGCTGTGTGAATGAACAAATATCACTTCATAAGCACCAACCAAATATTTTTCACTTGAATTTTCTTAGTAAGAGAAACATTTCTGAGCTTATTAAAGAAAATAAACTGCAGCTCAGAAAGGAATTGACTTTCCCAAGATCATACTGTGTGCCCACTTCTGAGCAAGAATTCAAGGAAAATGCCAGTTTCCAAGTATTCAGACTCTGAATCTACCGCTCTATTAAACCATATAAGGAGTAAATGAGAACATCTATCAAGCTTTCTAACCCAGAGTAGAAGTCTAACTTGCTAGCACAGCACACAGAATGGGATTATATGTTAATAAAGTCCAGATTTTTGTTTCTTGTTCCTATAGAAAGTGCAGGACGATATTTTCCTCAAAGTCTCTTGAACTCTAATGTACGGACTTCTTTGCTTCAGCAGCTGGATAGGGAACCATCTGCTGCTCTGATAAAAATACAAAAGCAGGCTGAGCCCCGGTGGCGTAAGTGGTTGAGTGCGGAACTGTAGCCCGCGGGCTTGGCGGTTCAAATCCAGCAGCGGCTGGGTAGCGCCCACAACCACCAGAGGCAGTGATGGCCACACAATAAATAAATAAATAAATAATTAAAAAAAAATACAAAAGCATTTAGACCTGGAGGCTAGATGGAAAATAGGAGTGTGACTGGTATTATGTGTTCCATGATTGGTTGAGAAATCTCTGTTTTGCATATTGAATTGTAAGCCCTATACTTCTAGGATAGACCAAACAGAGTGAGGTCTACAACTTACCTGGACTGGCCCGATGCTCTTGTTTCGACCTCCAGGCATGCCATCTTCTCTGATAGCTGGAAAATGACATAACCAAGTTAGAAGCAGGCCAACAGGGTTGAGTTACAAAAAGAGAATTAACAAAGCAGTTCATGACATGGATCCACCTGGCAACAATTATGCTGAGCAAAGTTAGTCAACTGCAAAAGGACAAAAATTTGGGGACCACTACTCTCAGAATAAACACCAAAAGGGCTTAAGTATAAAGCAAATGTTTTGAGAATGATAGCAACAAATGTACAAATGTGTTTTGCATACAATGGATGTATATATGGATTGTGGTAAGAATTGTATGAGCCCCCATTTTAATAAAATGATTAAAAAAAAAAAAGAATAAACACCAAGGCAAAGGCAGGCATCAGTTCCAGATCATGTAATCTTCTAACCTGGTCTCCCAAGCAAGGTATGTCTGCCTAATGTTTATGATCCATATATCACCTCATTTGTACACCTCAAAAACACTTCATTTGAGAAGTCCTCACCTCAGCTGGTGTCAGATTCTCATGTTGGGGAAAGTGTGAAAAGACTAAACCATTCCTGGCATACAGCACAGGTCCACGGTTATCCCCAATCAAAAGACATTCCCACAAGGGCGCTAGGTGAATCTTTACAGAAATACCAGTCCAGAGGTGGCAGAGGGTGAACGTGTATGTCTCTGAGAAGGTGATTTTCCTTCTGCTAGTGGGTAAACTAGGAGGGGGCAGGTTCTCATTGAGGAAAATGCTTAACATTACTTATCTAGGAATCCCTAATGGGAGAATGCATGCAGTACTATGCTCCTACTCAGGTGCTTTTGAGCCAGTTTCTATCCAGTCTGTGGTGACCCAGGTCAAGTGTGACAGACAACCTTGTCCTTTCAGGGCGCAAAACATCCTTCCTAGGCTATACCAGAAGGATCCAATTTGAAAAGTTCACTAAGCAAATTAAGAGTTTAATTTATCATAAGCATTCTTGTAGATGACCAACTACTATCTTAAGAATTTGGAAGGCCTTGAATTCTGGTTCTAATCTCTTGCTTTGAGAGTGCCCAGTATATGACAACTTACGGCTAAATTTGCTATTTTCATATTTTTGTTTATAATGTCTTATTTTAGCAGGCATAGTTCTGCCTTGTGAATGAGAGTTAACGCAAGTTTTTCCCTCCCAATCCTCACTGTTTGCATAAAGTGTCCTATCACTTAACTTTTTAAACTGTACATCTCAACAATCCAAGCATTTTAGTTTAAAGGCCTGGCCTATACATGTATACTTTCTTTTACTCAACAGTATTTTAAATTCTATACCATTTGGTAAATTAATAATACGATCAATAGAATCACCATCTACCCCATGGGGATAATTTATAATATTCCCCAATAAAACGATAATAAAGTCTATAAAGTGGAGCAGGGACATCTGTAAGCCATACACACATTTTAAGCTCACACTTAATTGTAGCCCTAATTTATGAACAATTCGTTCTTATGACGTGTCCTAAATCAATACATTCCCTTAAAAAGAGATCAATGGCTATAGATGCTCCAACAAAGTGTGGTGAAGAATGTGATGGCGCCTGGCTATTATACACGAGGGCGGCAGAGGGGCAGTTCTACTTTGCCCTAGCAGGTTGCCATAAGTAAGCATTCACTTGATGGCAGTGGAAGTGATGCCCCAGGGGGATGAATGAGAATATCCCTAACATAAAATGATAATGATGCCTCAAAGGTGAACCAGAGACACAGATAAACCATAGATATAGGAATGGATTTTGGACTTGCGCTTAATTTTAGCCTAATCTAAGAACAATTAGTTCTCTTTTTTGGGGTGGGCATCACTGTCCCCTGGTGGGAGTAGGAGGCCTAGCCTTGTTCCTGGAGAGCTGCTGCTGGATATGAACCACCAACCCTGTGGGCCGCAGTCCCACGCACAATCACTATACCACCGGGGCTCAGCCCAGCACCCTATTATTTGATCTACTTTATGATCCATTTAAACTTTATCCTAGATTGTAGTATTTTCTACTTTCATTTCAAGTGAAGAATTTATGTTTTGTTATTGTTAGGTTTTCTTTTAAAAAAAGTTTGTTGGCTGAGCCCCAGTGGCATAGTGGTTGTGCGTGGGAATGCGGCCCACTGGGTTGGAGGTTCAAATCCAGCAGCAAGGCTGGGCCTCCTACTCCCACCACCAGAGGGCAGTGATGCCCCAAAACCCACCCCCCCAAAAAAAAAGTTTTTCTAAATATGAAATCCAGGATACACAAATCTACAGACAGTAACTGGAACCATTAAGTTCCTTGGGGATATGTGGTAGCTATATAAAAGTTTGTCAATTTGACAGATTTAAGAATGAAGGCGTAGAGTCTAGCCTATCAATCAAGTCATAGCCAATGAGGTCTGTGTGTGGGCATGATCTTCTCCTAAGGATTCTGGGACCTTCTATATTCCTCCTTGGAGGCAGGAGACTCTCTCTCTCTCTCTCTCTCTCTCCCTCAGCTCACAGTCTGGGAGACCTTGCAGCCTGTAAGACGGATGGAATTACTCTAGTGTCCTGAGCCTAAGGGGCCATGTAGAGACCCCTGCAAGGGCAGAGATGCTTACAGAGGCACTGAATCCATAAGCCTTCCCACTCACCGACCTGTGATCTTCCTGCATTGGTATCACTGCATATACTGCCTGAGTCTGACGAGGATTTTCTAGATTAGTATCGGACATATGGGCTAATATTGGACTTAAGGACTTGAACTGGACTGAGTTGGGATGTTTTCTTAATACACAATTACTCTTTATAAAAAGCTCTTTCTTATACATATGAGTGTCTCCAGTCTACCTGGACTAAAACAGGGTATGACAGGGGAGGTTAGGGGGAAATGGGGAGCTAATATTGATAAGTACAGAATGAAGATAATCTTATAAAACTGATTGTGGGGCTGAGCCCCGGTGGCGTAGTGCTTGTGCGCGGGACTGCAGCCCACTGGGACGGAGGTTCAATTCCAGCAGTGGGGCTGGGCCTCCTACTCCCACCACCGGAGAGCAGTGATGCCCCCTCCCCCAAAAAACAAAACAAAACAAAACAAAAAAAAACTGATTGTGGTGATGATTGTACAACTCTTCTTTACGTGACCGAATTAAATAAATGTAGGATATGTAAACTATAAGAGTGAGTATCCCCCCAAACTGGAATTTTTTTCAAAGCTATGTATTTCATTTTTTAAACAAAGCAACCACATCACCTTCAAAGTACTCTCCATCACACTTAATACATCTGTCAAAGATGAGCTCTCATTCTTCAAACTCATCTGTTTGGATGGCTGATAGCATATCCCTTGTTGGTTTCTTCACCTCTTCTACTTTGTCAAATCACTGTCTCTTCATGTCCCTCTTCATTTGCAGAAATAAAAAGAAGTCCTATGGAGTGAAGGCAGTTGAGGCAAGAGAAGCATACTGGGTTTTGCCAAAAATTAGTGCACTGAGATGGTTACATTGGCAGGTGCATTGTCATGGTGGCAAAACCAGTCCCTCGTCTGCCACAAATCAGGGCTTCTTTTTTTTTTTTGGGGGGGGGGGGGGGGCATCACTGCCCTATGATCGCTGCTCATGAGAGCAGCCACTGGATTTGAACCGCCAAGTCTACGGGTCGCAGTTCTGTACTCAACTACGTACGCCACCGGGGCTCAGCCCCAAATCAGGGCTTCTTTGTTGCACAGTTACACAATCTTTTCAGAACCTCTAAATAGCTTGATCAAAAGTCTGACCTGGTGCAATAAGCAAGAAATGCACTATCCCCTTCACTAAAAAAACAAATGAGCATTGGTCTTGATTTTTAATTTTACTTGATCTAGTTTTTTGAGGGATCAAGTGATAATGGTCTTCCACTTACTTGACTGATGTTTGCATTCAAGGTTGTAAAAATAGCACGATGTCTTGTCACCAATAATGACCTTGGGGAAAAAGTTGGGGTTGTTTCCGAGCTGTTCTTTAAAAGCTTGGCATATTTCCATTCCACGTTCTTTTTTCCTGGTCAGTCAGAACTTGAGACACAAATTTTGCAGTGACTCTTCTCATTCCACAATACTTCAAAATTTGCTGAGCCCTCGGAGCGCCAAGATAGTCCAGATAACTTACTCATCTCTTCAATGATCTATCATTTGTCTTCGAGAACAAGTGCATACATTTTGTCAACATTTTTCTCTGTTCAGGAAGTGGATGACATTCAGAACGAGGTTTGTCACCATTTGCATTTCACTATTTTTGAAATGCGTAAACCACTCACACATTGGAGTTTTTCCCATACTCCTGTCCTTGAAACCTGTGTTCAACATCACAACACTTTTTTTTTCATCACAACACTTTGTGCAGCATTTTTCCCAAGCAGGAAACAAAATTTCACAGCCCCACGCTGGTCTCTTAAATTAGTCATCACAAAAATCAAGGCTCTAATGACATTTTTTTCATGAAAAAAATTCATTATGACCAAAGAGAATCTTCCCAGGTGATGCCACTGGGTGGACCAACTCAGAGCAAGTTGCTCAATGTTTGCCTAGTGGGAAAAATGCATACTATGAAAGCTCTGTCCAGCTGAACTTTACCCATTTTTTATTTGTTTGTTTTTGGGCATCACTGACTCTGGTGGTCGTGGGCGCCACTCAGTGCTGCTCCTGAGAGCCGCCGCTGGATGCGAACCGCCAAACTCATGGGCCACAGTCCCGTACTCAATCACTTACGCCACCGGGGCTCAACCCTTTACCCATTTTTATAGGGGGGGTAACCCCTTCTATGCCAAATAAAACTGTTTTAAAAAAAAGGGTGGTCTTAAAAGTCTAGTCGTAAAAGTCTAGTCTTAAAACTAGCAGTCAGGGCTGAGCCCCAGTGGCGTAGTGGTTGTGCGCGGGACTGCGGGCCACTGGGACAGAGGTTCAATTCCAGCAGTGGGGCTGGGCCTCCTCCTCCCACCACCGGAGTGCAGTGATGCCAAAAACAAAAACAAAAAACTAGCAGTCAGGCTGAACCCCGGTGGCGTAATGGTTGTGCGCAGGACTGGGCCCACTGGGTTGGAGGTTCAAATCCAGCAGCACGGCTGGGCCTCCTACTCCCACCACTAGAGGGCAGTGATGCCCCAAAACAAAACAAAACGAAACTAGCAGTCATCTAAGTGTCAGCTAAATCCACACAGAAGAAATACATCAGCCTGTGTTTTCCAAGGACTATAAATAGTAAAATCCAAGGGATAAACTATATTAGAGCTTAAATTCTGAGCATCGTTTGTAGGTTATAGATGACAGTTTGAAAGTCCAAAATGTACTGGTGTAAGGTTCCTCCGTGGGTTGAATCTGGAGAATACCCGATAACTGACTAGACTGTGAATAGCTTTGCTATCAGACGGATCACATGGGAAAGTGGACTAATGCAGATGTGTTGCTGTTGTTGGGTGCCCCTGAGTTGACTCAGACTCATAGTGACCCATGCACAACAAACCAAAACACCTCAGAGTTTTGCGCCATGCTCACAATTCTTCCTATGCCTGAGCCCCTTGGTGCAGCCATTGTCAATCCACCTCATTGAGGACTTTCCTCTTTGTCACAGTCCCTTCACTTTACCAAACATGATGTCCTTCTCCAGGGACTGCTCTTTCCTGACAATACAGCTTAAGAACTTAAGACCTCAAAGGAGCCTTACTTTTTCCAATACAGATCATTTTTCCAATACAATACATTTAGCAGCCCATGGTTTTTTAAATATTCTTCAGCACAATTCAAATGCACGGATTCTTCTACTGTGTTCCTTACTCAATGTCCAACTTTCACATGCATGTGATGCAATGGAGAATACCATGGTTAGGTCAGGGCCATCTGAGTGCTCAAAGTAACATTCTTGGCTCTTCAATACTCTCACGAGGTCTTGGCAGCAGATTTACCTATGCAATACATCTCTTGACTGCTGCTTGAATATAGTGAGTGGATACAACCCTGTCACACTTTTTTTTTTTTTGGGGGGGGCGCATCACTGCCCTCAGGTGGTGGGAGTAGGAGGCCCAGCCTTTGCTCCGTGGAGCTGGAATTGAACCTCCATCCCAGTGGGCCGCAGTCCTGCGCACAACCACTACGCCACCAGGGCTCAGCCCCACTTTTTCTGATTTTCAACCATGCAGCATTCTCTTGTTATAGTTGCATAAATGCTTTTTGATCGATGTATAAAGTTCCAAATGAACACTACGTAGTGTTATGGAATTCTCATTCTTCTGAAGGTTATCCAGTTTATAATGGGTCACACAGTAAAATATCTGCATATTCAATGAAACACAAGTAGATCATCTTTCTGGTACTCTCAGCTTTGAGTCAAGATTCATCGGACATGGAGACTTGAAAAAAAAAAAAAAGATTCATCGGACAACAGCAATGATATCCCTTGTCCCACCTCCTCTTCTGAATCGGTCTGGACTCCTGACAGATCCCACAACTGTTCTTGGGTGATCCGAAGGAAATGTTCCTTGCATGCAAGATGAAAGCTATTGCCCTATCGTTAGAGCAATCTGGCGGGTTACACCTCTTTAGAAAGGGCACAAGTATAGACAGTCTTTTCCAGTCAGGGGGCTAAGGAGCTGGCTTCCAAATTTCCCGCCCAGTGCGTCTTCAGCTTTCTGAAACATATCAATAGGTATTTTGTCCATTTCTGGCATCCTGCTTTTGGCTAAGGCACTCAGTGTAGTTTGAACTTCTTCCTTCAGCACCACTGGTTCT
Organism: Nesogale talazaci; assembly: GCA_004026705.1. Classification (NCBI taxonomy): domain Eukaryota; kingdom Metazoa; phylum Chordata; class Mammalia; order Afrosoricida; family Tenrecidae; genus Nesogale; species Nesogale talazaci. Next base: position 2,084 of record PVJH01048157.1, on the reverse strand, counting down.
TGCTCAGATGCTACCTGCTGAAAGGGACCATTGACTAGTCTTTTTAGTACACTGACTGTGTACTCTTTCCATCTTCTCTGATGCTTCCCACATTAGTCAATACTTTGCCTATCAAATCTTTCAAAAGTGTAACTCCAGGTTTGAGTTTTTCTTGAGTTCTTTAAGTTTCAGATATGTTGAGCATTTGTCCCCTTTTGTTTTTCTAATTCCAGGTCCTTGCACATTTCGCTTTAATATTTGCCCTATGAAAGTGCCTACTCAACTTATTGACTATCATTCTCAACAACATGAGTACAAGATTGTAGTGATGAATGCACAACTATTTTAAATAAATTTAAATCATTGAATTGGTATGTGGATGATAGGTCAATAAAATTAACACTTTATTAGTGGCTGTGCGCGGGACTGCGGCCCACTGGGACGGAGTTTCAATTCCAGCAGTGGGGCTGGGCCTCCTACTCCCACCGCCGGAGAGCAGTGATGCCCCCCCGCCCCCCAAAAAATTGACACTTTATTTTATTATTATTTTGTGTGTGTGTGTGGCATCACTGCTTTGGTGGGAATAGGAAGCCAATCCTTGCTCCTGGAGAGCAGCTGCTGGATTTGAACTGCCGCAGTCCTGCACACAACCACTATGCCACCAGGGCTCAGCCAAAATTAACACTTTAAAACATTGGATATACATTATAAAAACTGCATACATTTAATGTACTCAAGAAAGAAGACAGTGCTATTAACTGATCCTACAGTTACCAATATTCCACACCAAGATAATATAACTGAAGCTTTTCAGAGGTCAGGGGCAGGGCAGAGACTATTTCTATTTTTAAATAAAATTTTTCTTTATCCACATCCTGGCAAAATTTGGGTCTAAGTTGTAAGACCAGAAGAATGAAATACTTAGTCTCTATCACTCAGAATTTTGAGCGTACTGGTTCCTCTATGAAGTTCAGTTTCCACTTAGGAGATTCAACCAAAGGAGTAAGTTACTGAGAATCCCCCAACTGTATAACATATCCTTTGATTAACAGCAGGACATTAACAACAATTACCACCATCATCCACTGTTAGTGAAGCCTATAATATAGGGTCAAAGAAGGAGCCATTCATTTACAATTATAAAGGGGCTTTGGGATCAGGAAAAGCAATTTTTTTGGGGGGTGCAATACTGTCCTCTGGTGGGAGTGGGAGGCCCAGCCTTGCTCCTGGAGAGCTGCTGCTAGATTTGAACCACCAAGCCAGTGGGCTGCAGCTCCACATTCAACCACTACGCCACCGGGGCTCAGCCCTCCTCTAGTTCTTTTTTTTTTTTTTAAGGCATCACTGCCCTCAAGTGGTGGGATAGGAGGTTCAGCCTTTGTTCCTGTGAGCTGGAATTGAACCTCCATCCCAGTGGGCCGCAGTCCCGCGCACACTCACTACACCACCGGGGCTCAGCCCCCCTCCTCTAGTTCTTAAAAGCTTTCCACCACCCCCTGCCACCTCCACTATCATGATCTCAATTCTACCTTACAAATCCATCTAGACCAGAGGATGTACACTGGTACAGATAGGAACTGGAAACAGTGGGATCCAGGACAGATGATCCCTTCAGGACCAGTGGTGAGAGTGGTGATACCGGGAGGGTGGAGAGAAGGTGGGGTAGAAAGGGAGAACTGATTACAAGGATCCACAGATAACCTCCTCCCTGGGGTACGGACAACAGGGAAGTAGAAGAAAGAAGACACTGAACAATGTACAATATGACAAAATAATAACTTATAAATTATTGAGCTTATGAGCGAGGGGGGAGCAGGGAGGTAGGGGAAATATGAGGAGCTAATTCCAAGAGCTTAAGTAGAAAGAAAATGTTTTGAGAACGACGATGGCAACAAGTGTACAAATGTACTTTGTGTACAATGGCTGTATGTGTGGATTGTATGTGTATAAGTCCCCAATAAAATGATCTAAAAAAATTCATTAAAAAAAGAGCTTCATGGGCTGAGCACCGGTGGCGGAGTGGTTGTGCGCGGAACTGCGGCCCACTGGGATGGATGTTTAATTCCAGCTCCACAGGCGCAAAGGCTGGACCTCCTACTCCCACC
>PVJH01048156.1:0-10945 GCA_004026705.1 Nesogale talazaci | reverse complement strand
GAGAGGTGCAAGCATTTCCCACCAGTGACTAAGCAGATTAACAGCAGACCACACTTGTCAATCTGGGACCAAATCCTGAGAACTACCTGTGGGCAATTTTAAGTGTGGCGAGGCTTTCAAGACCTCTGGAAAGGAGGGCCCTGGTTCCTCGGGTGTGTAGATGCTGACTGTGACCAAGTGCCGTCCTTTCCACTAAGTGAAACCAGGGCAGCATTGGGTTTCTGCAAGAAAACAACTTTGCTCAGTTAATGCCACCGAAAACACCTTTTTTGCTTGACTTGTGGCGTGCCCAGTGTTCTTCGAACCAACAAGCATTCCTGGCAGGAATCCCACGAAGAGGGTCTGTTCAGACAGCCATGTGGAAAAACGAACCAGGAGCGACTTTCAGAGAGCAGTCTCCTTTGGCCATGTACTACTTTAGCTAGCTTTAAGCTATTTCTGTACTAAACCTATGATCCACACCCTCACCCTATTGACCTTTCAATCAGCAGTCCCGAGGTCTAACACTGCTGGCTGGCGCCGAGGAACACGATATGAAATGGCATCAGAAGCGAGGTCACTCAGCTCGACCAGCTGGTACTGAAAATGTTATTGAGAACACCGGTCCTTGCAACTGCAGTGTTTTCATGATGAAAATTCACAGAACTGTCTCTGCCCTCCTGGAATCAGAAATGAGGGGGACTGGTACAATTTGGCCCACATTCTAGAGACCCTGAACCTTGCGATGGTTCATTTTTTTTGTCTCTCTACCTGCTGGAAAGCTTATAGCCAGCAACCGAGCAAGAAGATAACAGGATTTCAAAATGTGCTTTACGTGGACTAGCCAGTCTCATTCTTCGCTCCATCGTCCTGGCCTTTGACCTTATTCTTCCTTTCTCACTCAAAGTGGACTTTAGCTTCACTACCTTGTGCACATCTTTATAAGCCATCACAAATTCTTTTTGGAAGAAGATAAATATAAATAAAAGTCTTATAGTCAGTGTGTATGCCCACTCTCCCTGATCGGCAGTCAGTTCCTATAGGCCAGGCTTATGTTTAGCCCTGGTTTGAAATGTCCACATGCTCAGAGATGTGCTTCAAGGCGTAAATGACTATCTCGTGAATCGGGAATTGTACATTTTGACAGCACTATGTTGACGACAGTGTGTCTGGTGCTTTCCTAGGAATTTCAGCTGTGGAGGCTCTATGGAACAGTTCTACTCCGTCCAAAGGGGTCACTCTGAGCGGGTTTGGTATCTTCATTTGGTTACCCGCCAGAGACCCCTCAGAAGACAGGCCTGGCACTCTGTTTCCAACAGCTTACAGACCTGATCCTTCTGTGGAGTTCTACTCACTGTACATGTGTGCTCACCGTGAGCTGGGAACGAGTCAGTGGTGACTATGTCGCTCACATCGTAAAATAAGCAGCAGAGCCAATGGTTTGAACTCTTCTCCTCAAAGTAAACTCAGGCAAGTGTGAAAGGACGCATGTATGTGGCCATCTATTGCAAAATTAGATGAAGCAACCAAAGGGCCCACTGATAATGGTTACACAGTTCGAAATGGCTCTCCTACGACCATTTGAAAAATGCCCATCACCCACTAACAAGAACATCTTTCCAGGCCGTCCTATGCCATTGCCATGAAGTCCATTTCTGTCCTGGCAACTCCACGTATCACAAAGCAATGCGGCTCCACACATCAGGTCCCTGGGTGCCGCTGGAGGGACTAACCACCGCCTCCACCCCCAACCCCACCCCCAGGCTCTAAGTGCCTTGTCCAACCATGGACACCACCCAAGGACAGACTGCTCATAAACAATTCTGCCCACAGCTTGGTTCTTTCTAGAGGAAAAGGTCTCTACACCTACACCCAGAAGGCTGAGAATGGTAGTTGCTTCTAGGAGTGAGATGAGGACGTTCAAGGAAGGGGTTCAAGGAAGTTCAAAGAAAGGAAGGAAAATTTCACTTCATTCTCTTTAGTGTTGCTTTTCTGTTTGTTTTTTTTTGTTTTTTTTTTTTGCTTTTTTTATGTAATTGAAAAGAAAGACTGAAGAAAATCTTTAGGAACTTGAAGTTATAACCCAGCTTATAGGCACGGAGTCTATGCTGACTCATGGGTTCTAACCCACGGGCTTCCCTGGTGGTGGTCTTCATGAAAGCAGAAGGCCGCATCCTTCTTTCATGGGGTGATCGGTGGGGTCACTGCACTACCATGGCCCCTTGGAAGCTATAACCCTCTGCCCTCAACATGACTTGGACCCTTTCAGACAGAGTGGCACTGTTCCTTTGGGTTGAGAGAGAACCCTCATGAGAGTAGGCAGCCTCATCATTTCCCCATGAAGAGGTGGATAGGTTTGAACCCCAGAGCTGGACGTTCAAAGCACAACACTGAATCCACCCTGCAGCCAGGGCGGCCATAAACACTCCCCCTCCTCCCAGCAGTTCAGGGCTAGGAGGCAGGAAGAGTCCAGGGAACTTGGCCTCAGACCTTTATCAGGTGCAACCTTTTAAATAAAGTCCTTAAATGATCCTATAAGAAATCCCAGGACATATTTTAAAATGCATTTGAGCAAAACATATTAATTGCGAAAAGAAATCTGTCAAGAAAATAACAGCCCCAAATTTTCTGGCTCAAAATACTTCTTCCAAAGAGTACTCTTTTCCTTACATCACCTAGATAAATATATATCAAAGAGTGTTAAGTTTTCTGAGCCTTCAAAATGTCCTTTTTGAAAGATTTGTTACAGCAGGTTTGGAAAAAGCTAATTAAAATGAATGTGACCAATTTTTCCAAATATGAAAAACAGTAAATGTAAACCAATCTACAAATCCACCCATCCTACAGATATTTCTAGGATTCACCAAGCGATCACGAACCTAGCACTGGCCAGATCCAAATTGGGAACGCTCAAGAGTAGTCAGGTGCTTACATGAGGCGGGGAGGAGGATCAGGGAGCACATTAGAAGACTCAGGGTTGGAGTGCTGAAGCTAAAGATGCAGTAAGAAAAACACACCAGGTAAGGTAAGAATATCAGATAAGACAGGGATGGGTCAAAGGCAGGAGCCAACTAGGTCAGACTCCATGATTAAAGCTAAGGGGTAACGAGGCCGAATTCTGATACCTGTGTACTTTCCCTGCAGGCACGGTTTGACTTGCACTCTGTTGGGCAGGTTAGATGTAGGAGTTATTTATTAATTGTCATGAGAGGGAAAGCGAAGACTGATTTTCTCCAAGAAGCATTTTTGGCTACCCCAAACACTCTGACTGATCTGGCGTTTGATTGTAGATCTTGAAATTGATTTCTAAAGAAGGTTGGATAGTCTAGCCCTGTTATAAAATGCAATAAGGATACTTTTCCAATTCTCTGAGGCAAGCAGCCAACTTCCAAATGAATTAGATCAGCAAATGGGGTTTAGAAACAACACAATCCACCCGTCTCTCTAGAACAGCTTCCTGTAACTGGAAAGGTAGGTGTGTGCCTCCCACCAAGCTGCTCTTTTACTCCCTGTCCAGTTAATGAAATAATGGACGTGTTCTCAATTCCTTAGTCAATTTGCTCCAGAGCCATTTGTCTTCTTACTTAACCAGCAGAGAAAAATCCACTGCTCTAAAGACATCTGCTTTCAAATCAAAATGTGCTCTTCAACACCCTTCGTGTGGACAGCTCTGCAGGGAAGCTCTCAGTTTCACAGTGCCCCATCAGCTCTTTTACCACTAAGGGTCCCGCACCCATTAGACATCAGATGGGTTCACACATTCCCGTCTATCCCCAACACTACAGTCTTGTGCCCCCACAACCCTGCACCGGCATCTCAAACCCTTACGTTCTGCCTGGTCCACTACAATCCAAGAAATAACAGGTTTTCACAAATGTGACTCGTGACCCACTAGTGGGTTCAGTTTTGAGAACCTAACAGCGAATCAAAAATACAATACCCAGGAAGCCTAAGTCCCACAAAACTATTCCCAGGTCTCAATGTAAGCACACGGTACATTTTGTATGGTACAGTGTAATCTGAAAATGCTTCAATCACTGCGCTAGACAAAGCCTTTGTCCATCTAGTTAGCAGTGCCTGGACCGTCCCGTCCCTGGCTGTCTTGTCCACTTGATTCACAAGCACCCACCGTTCTGCCGTCTTCTGGAATAGACCGGTAACATTCAGAGTAAAGAAATGCCACTCGCTCTTCCTGCTTAACCCTGCCTTTTTCTCAGATCTGGGGTATGCTCACGGCACCTCCAACTGTCTCACAAGCCTCAAAGCTCTTGAACTCCATTTCTTCGTGTGCTTGCTGCCTTTCATCGCAACAGCAAAAATCACCACCCAAAGTTCCTCTTGAAACACTTAGATTTTCTTACAAAATCATCCACACTTTCCCGATAGATGGCATTCTCTGGTATATTATAGCCACTGTCTGAAACCAATGCCAAGTGAACATAGCTCATCTGTAATGTGCAGCTAAGTCTAGTCTCCAACCTTGAGAACAGATGGCCCACCACCTCCACACCACTATCTTCTCCCTCTCACAAGGCCAAGGGATGGGGGAAGAACGACAAGGAGCCTGTGTTGGCCTGGCGGTAGTCTCTCATCTAACTCTCAAGGCCAACGGCACAAGATGTGCAGCACAATTCCTCCCCCAGGCCTGCCCTCCCTTGTCTTTTTGCCCACAATTCTCACTGATGATTAACCATCTTCAGTTAACTAGGTTTTGCTCGTGTGTTTTTGTTTCATCAGTGTAGGCTGTCGGGCTTACTTTTCTCAGCCAAACTGAGTTTCCCACCGCTTTACCTTCCAAAAGATACTGAACTCTAACTGAATGCTTAATGTGTGGGACTTAAGAAGTTCATCTGAAGGTAAGTATGGGGTAGGATACTGAGGCTTGATAGGTTTCTTATAAATTGAACCGCTCCATTTCTTCTCACACAGCAAAGGCTAGCTTCTCAAGAAACAATACAGATCTCAGGGCTCCTTTAGAGCTGCAAGACAGTGAAGCCCAGGAATGTAAGGACTATTGAGCTGCTTGGCTTTGAGAGGCAAGCACCACTCAACAGGGGAAGGGAGAGCGCAGGTTGTATTTGGGGCATGTTAGACCATTTTCCTCTGAACTCCACCCTACTCCCCCCCCCTTCGACAGCCCTCCCCTTCACTGCCCCAACGGTCATCAGAGAGGCTCTGCTTCCCCCCCAAGCCGAGCTGTCACTTCCTCCTCCCAACTCCATCACAGGAAATGCTCTGAGAGTCTTCTTCACCAGTCTTGAACCGGGTGAGGCTATCTCTGATAGCACCCAAGACGTGGTGATCAAATCCCCACTTGCGATTTCAGAAAATGAAGAAAAAATTAAGCCCATGTTTGTATCCGTGCGCTAGAGGTCAGTCAGAAGGCTCCAGCGTCTCTGGAGTCTGCCATCGAGTTTCAGCCCCTTGAACACTGGTGGTGCCTGTCCATCTCCAAGCATACAACTTTAATAGCAAACGATGGAGGTGAAGGGGGTTGAGAGAGGAATGGGGATAGGAATACCAAGAGTATGCATAATGACGACAAAATCTGGCATCCGGCGCCACAGAAGCAAAAACACATGCAAACCATCACAATCAGGATTCAAGTTTTGGAAAAGATGATGGCAAACGAGTCACTTGGTGGAGCAAACTCATCCTGCTCAGGGCCCAGTCCAGAGGTTGGTGGTTCCAATCCCCCCAGAGGTGTCGCAACAGAAAGGTCTGGCAAATCACTTGGGAAACAGCGGCCACTGAAAAGCCTCTGAGAACACAGTTCCCCCTAGACAGTAACTGACCCTCAAGGCCCTTCTGACTCCCGGCGACCCTACCCGGCACTGTAGCACTGTCTCTGTGAGTTTCTACCAGTCATTCTTTAAGGAAATAAAATTATCTGTGTCCCACAGCCAGGCAGTTGTTTTTCAAACTGCTGACCTTGCAGGTGATGGCCCAACCCTTAACCACTAGGCCGCCATCATAAGTCCCAGTCTACTCTCACAGCAACTGGTTTTCATGTTTAACAAGTAACTGAGGAAGGGGGGGGGGAGGGGGCTGGAAATACAGTATCCTCTGATCATCCACTGGCAAAAGAGGATGGTGGGTGGCAAATACTGTAAATTAAAATCCACAATTCCTTAAGTCACTCTTTCAAACTTTTCTAGCACAGAGGAGGCCACTTTTCTCATTTGGTTTCACTTGGATGTTTGCAGGACAAGATAAGGAAGTGTGTGTGTGGAGGGGTGATTCTCAACTCCAGAGAAGGGGAACGCACACTGACAAGTGAAGTGGAATCCTCTAATTCATAGTTGACTGACCCAAGATCAGGCTGCACCCCAAGCGACAGCATGTATCCCCACAGCACTGTCTCACCCCAAAAGCACGCACCATCCCACACTCCACAGCTCCCACTTTGTCAAGGCCTCCACTGATACCTGCTTTAATTAAAACAACCCCTTTGCCCCAATATCACACATCGATTTAGAACACCCATGTAACAAACTCTACCTTGTCCTCAAACCAATATCTGAATTCATATACACGTGACCAAGGATCTCTGTTTGAGAAAATTCTCATATTTTGTAGTCATTTGTGCACCACCTTAACACCCAAACATGGTCAACCAAGAAGACAGAGACCCCCAAACGTGACCCTTGAACAGCTCAAAAGTGCTTTCCTGGGGCTTGTACATACAATTTGGCGCAGTAGCAGGAGGCTGGGACTGTGCTCCCCGTTTCATGGCTGGATAAGCCGAGGCACCTAGTCCAGCAGGACTTCCAAAGGCAGAGCTGGAAATAGAAACCAACTTCTCCCTCTGACTCAGTGCCCGGTCCCTCTCCCACCAAATTCCAGCGTTCAGTGGCTAAAAATGGGACCCACTTGAGAAGTGCGAGGGTAAATAAAAGCTACTTGTTTCCGAAGGTTGGGGGGAGGGGGGACCGGGGCTTACCCACTTGAGGCACACAATTGAGTGCCGGCCACACGCGGTGGGAACGTGAAAGCTGTGCCCGGATGCCCAAAGGTCTGCACCCACCCCTGAGAGTTGAGAGCCTCCGAGGCGCCGCCAGGCAGATCCCGAAGCCCAAATCGCGCAGCCTGCTGACCGCGAGCAGGGCGCGGGGCATCTGGGGGCGCGGGGGCGGCGGGCCCGGGACACCGCCTGCGCCCCGGGCGGCGCCAGGGCCCTGGGGCTGGGAGGATGCTCTACACACACACCTGCTGGAGCCCGCCCCGGAACCCGGGGCCCGGCCGCCCACCCTCCCCGCCTGGGAGCGCCGAAGCCCGCGGCCGCGCTAGGCCAGGGGCGGGGAGCCCAGCCGCCCGCGCTCGCGGGCTACGATCTGCGCCGCGCCGAGCCGCGGGGCGCAGCGAGCGCGCCCTCCTCCCCGAGCCCCCTGCCAACGGCGTCACCTGTGCCGGGTCCCGGGGCGACGGGGCCCGCGGGCGGAGGCTGCGCGGGGCCGGGCGAGGGCGGCGGGTGCTCACAGGCGCCTGGTCATGCGGCCGGCCCGGGGGCTGGCACCGGCCAGAGCCGCCCCGCGAGATGCTCCTCGGGAGCCAGGGGCGCGGCGGGCTCCGGGCCGCTTGGAGGAGCAGTCGCCCAGGCTGCAGCGAGCGCCGCGCCCGCCCGGACTGCGGGCTCGGGTTACCGCAGCGAGGCTCCTTAAAGGCGCCGCGGCCGCTCGGGCTCTCGGCGGCTCGGACCCCCCGCCAAAGGGGGCGGGGCCCCGAGGCCGAGCGCCCGGCCGGCCCGGGGGGTGCAGGAACTTGGGTCTCGTGAAGGATCTCGCCAGACGGGGACGCACGAGGGGAGCGGCTCGGAGAACAAACCTCGCCTGGAGCGGCGCGGGCGGTCCCCGGGCTTTCTACTGCGAGTCCGAAAACTCGCAAACCGGGACAACCGAGTCGGCCCCCGCGGCGGTCGGGACCTGGGATCGCCACGTAGCCCAAACCCTTTTTGAGCGTAGGATCTGCCCGAAATGCTCAAATACTACGTCAATGAGCTGCATGGTTTGGTCATCGGAAAGGAGATGAAAGGGCAACGGCTGGTGGTTCCTGCCACGTCTGTCGTGGCCAAAGTCGAGTCCCGCCCCGTTCTTGCTCGAGGTTGCAGGTGCCTGGCAAACTGGGTAGGGGGCGCGTGTGCGAGAGGCGCGCGGAGCAGCCTCCTTCCGAATCCCAGAAGCGGGTGCACCAGCAGGCATCTCAAAGCAACCCTTTTCACACTGAAAACAAAAGGTTTTTGCCGTAGATTTACCCAATACAACATGTCGTTTGATCTATGACTGTTTAAATCCTGGAAGATTTTGATTTTTTTGCTCCATTTAACATGATGTTGTTTATTGGTCCAGTCGGGAGGGTTTTTTTGTTTTGTTGTTTTTGTTGAGTTGTTGTCCACGGAGGAATGTAATCTTCGATCTTCATCAGTAAGAACTTCAGGTCCTCCTTCAGCGAGCCTGGCGGTTGTTCATGAGCGTCCCCCAAGTTCTGCGGCTGAATTCTTTACATTGTCCAGATTGCTTGTTCAGCATCCAGATGGAATAAGTGGGATGACCACATGTAAACCTCATCCACTGCTTTCTTGACTTTAAAGCAACCAGCCCTCTCTACAGGGACAGAAGCCTGCCCCACAGGCAGGGAGGATGCTTACGTCCACGTTCTCCTTGTCTCCCCCAAAGTCTCTGGTCTTAGCAGAGCACCTGTGCCCTTTGAACACCAACTGCCACCAACATAGTTGCTTCACAAAGGGTATTGTCTGACAACTTTGAGTTGCCCCATACTGCGTTAGGCATTTCATAATACCTCTCAGCGGCTGGGAGAGTTCAGCCTGGCCTCAACACACCAAGCTCAAGTGCAGATTCTACACTGTCACCTTATCAAGATGCCCTCCTCCTCCAGACACTCTCCTATGAAAGTCTGGTGGCTGATAGCTGCTCCGTTCTGTCTGGATAAAGGCACCACCATTATCTTTGACGGACATGTTCTCAAACATCCATAGCAGAAGCCAAGGCAAAGTTAACCCACAGAAAGTCTACTGTACTCTACGTCACATTATATGTCTTTTTGTTCTTGAGGTTTTTAAGGGCCAGTGAATCACCTCTGACACAGAGCCGCCTGATGGATGACAAAATCGAACATGGCCAAATCCTCCGCTATCTTCACAATCATTGCTATATTGGAGCCAGTGGTTGCAGTCACTTTGTAAATACAGTGTCTTCATCCTGGGCCGTGGTAAAGGCATCAGATGGAGCACGTAAGTGAGGACATCCAGGAAAATGAACCATGACTGGAATTCAGTACATGTGTGAATTATGAGGCCATTTCCTAAACATTAGCTTAATCAAAACTTTATGACCTCATAAAGTATACCTAACAAATGTATATTTTCTCAGGGATTTCCAGACATTTTAAAAAAAATTTTGTCACCTCCTTCACATTCAAAGTTGTAATCACTCAACTGTGTTTTACAAATTTTCTCTTGCCTAGGACAACCCCTTATAAAAGTGTATTTATGACATAAATGCTTTTGCATCTATTTTAAATTTGTATCAATCATTTTATTGGGAGGCTGTTATAAATCTTATGACAACCCATCATTCAATTATGTTAAGCACACTTCAACATAGGTTGCCATCAACATTTCTAAAACATTTTCTTTCTACTTTGAGCCCTTGGTATCAGTTCTTCTTTTTTCCCCTCTCTCCCTGCTTTTGCATTTTAAATGTGAAAATGATGTATGACTGAATTTTGCTTACAGGATTCTTTTAAACAGGGCACAAGAGACATTTCAGAAAAACGAAACTAGTCACCCACACTTAAGAAGAAAAAAAATGCAAACCGTTTTTTAAGTAAATGGGGCAGACTTTTCTAAGAGTGCATACTCTTCCCTACAAGTTTTAATTTTCTAAGTAGAGCCAATTGTCTAGGAAATAAAGACTGAGAAAAAATGCTTCTTTCTAAAATAACATAATAGAAGCAAAAATGACTTTTGTTATTGTTTTTACACTCAATTCTCTGGTGTTTTAAAAAAAACACCACATTTAGTTTTAAAAAAAAAAAACTAAATTAAAATCTCACTGACATGGAGTGGAGACTGACTCATAGTGACCCCTTGTGGATTTCCAAAACCCACAGGGAAGTAGGAAGTCATCCCCTCCTCCCTCCCCGTCCTGTCTTCCTCCCGAGGAACCGCTGGTGGATTGAACAGCCAAACATGCAGAATCGCAGCCCAGCTCAGAAGCGCTGCACTGCCAGTGCTCCCTCTACTGTGTTAGTGCAGACAACACCACTAGCTATACACTTGTTCATCAGAAAGACTGGTTTACTGCAGGGCACATGTCCTCCAGCACATTGTTTGTTTCATGGACCCAGATTGTTTTTAAGGTTTGGTGAATATTTCATCTTTTCTTATGCATGTGCATGGCTTTTGTTTATATTTTTACTGATAAGTATTATCACTAAAAGTTAATGAAAGTAATATAGGTCAGTTGGCATAAAATAATACATAAAGACAATGATCTACCCCATACTTGGGTGAGCAGACACGTAAGGAACAGTGTGGGGTCATTTTGCATATGAAGCAAAGAAGAGTAAAAAAGAAATGCAAGGAAACAGAAAAACCAAAAGGCTAGTGGACCTCACGGACCACAGCCTCCACTATCCTGCAAACCGAACTAGATGGTACCCAGCAACCACTACTACCTGCTTTGTCTGTGATCACAATAAAAAGTTGAGGAAGAAAAATGCAGAACAAGATTCAAATTCATAAAAAGTCAAGACATTGATCTGCTAGGGATTGGCAGAACCCTCTAAGACATCCTTCAAAGGCGAAAAGGAACCCACTCTCAGAGCTTGTCCTTCCGCCAATCAGACACACATCAGGAAGGTGCTCCTGAGAATAAGAAGTCAAGAGACCACCAGGGTACCATTTGCCCCAAACAAAGGTTAGAAGGCAGGAAAGAGAGGGAAGATG
>PVJH01048155.1:0-10940 GCA_004026705.1 Nesogale talazaci | reverse complement strand
ATTTTTGTTCTTGATGCCTGATACCTGATTGTTTCAGCACCTCATGATCACACAGGCAAGTGTGCTTCTTTTATGGTGGGTTTTGTTGCCCTTGAGCTAAATGGCTGCTTGTTTATGCTCAAGCCTTTAAGACCCCAGATGCTATAACTTTTGATAGCTGGGCACCATTAGCTTTCTTCACCACTCTTGCTCATGCTCCCATATGTCCTCAGTGGGCGCCTTGAGGATGTGTGCACACAGTGATATGTGCCTCCCCCCCCCACCCCCGTTTGATGTTTATTGCCTAGACCTTTCACTACTGTGTGGCCATGCTGTTGTTATGCTTCTTCTGTGTGGGTGTGGTCTCTTCTCAGGTAAATAGTCTATTTTTCTTCAGGCTTTTAAGACCCCAGATGACATATCCTTTGATGGTTTGGCACCATCAGCTTTCTTCACCACATTTGCTTGTGCACTAATTTTACTTCAGTGATCGTGTTGGGCCAGTGAGCAAATCAGTCCACTTTTGTCTCAAACTGTTATACAATTTTTGCAGCACCCCTAAATATAGTTTGCCTGACCTGATGGAACAAACTTTAAATACACTATCCATCTCATTTCACATTTGTTTATTTGGGGTCTTCCCTCATATCAGAAACCTTATAATGGGCAAGCAACTTTACTTTGAGCTTCATCCACTAAGGTAGTATTTTAAGAATAATTTATGATTTGCCATGTAGTTATGTTCCAAATGTTAAAAATAATGTATTTGAGATAGCAAAAGGGGAATTGACATCCAAGTTCAGTTTTCCTCAATAAACTACTTATGAAATTACATCAAAAGTAGTCAATCTCCATTAAAAAAGGCTACAATTCAATTCAAATCATTAGAGTCCAAAATTTCTGCTTTTTTCTCATCTGCAAGCAATTAACTGATAATGATTTCATAGATAAATCAAGTACAGTTCTCTATATTCTAGTATCCTCTTAATGAGTCAGCACTGACTCAATGGCAGTGAGGTTTTTTGTCCTTTGTATTGCCTTATAAACTCTCTAAGGATAGTGCTGTGGCTACCCCTATTTTGCAAATGTAAATTTGTAAGTGGTCTGATGATAATGTGTTAATTTTGGGGTGTTCGGGCTCCAGAAGTTCCAAGTTTGAATCATAGTACTATAGTGCTATGATAAAATAGATAAATGGAACCACTTAAATAATAAGCAACTGAGTGAATGGAGGATGAATTTATAATGATGAGTATAAGTATCATTTCCATTATTTACTTTTAAAATGTTTCAATTTTGGGGCTGAGCCCCGGTGACATAGTGGTTGAGTACAGGACTACAGCCCACTGGCTTGGTGGTTGAAATTCAGCAGCAGCTCTCCAGGAGTAAGACTTGGCCTCCCACTCCCACCCGAGGGCAGTGATGCTAAAACAACAACAACAATAACAACAAAAATGTTTCAACTTTATTTTTAACTGTGACATTAATATCACCTGAGTAAAGCAATATTTTGAGCTACATTTACAAAGTGCACATTTAAAATAGTGCTCAACTATTTCAATCCTTGGGTAGAATTAAAACATAATTCTCATACCAGAAAATTTTGATCATTTGTTTATATATTATTGCTACATAAAGTAATTACTAAAATGCGAACGAGCAAAAAAGTTCCACAGATATATACTAATAGACTATTTCAAGGCTCTCACAACTTTGATATTACAACTTTATGACAAATATATTTCCCATGATCCTACTCAATTACAGTGCATTCCTCTCACTGCTGGGATCAAGTATTCTGAATTTTATAGTTAACATTGAATGGTTTTATGTCTTTGAAGCCTCTCTAAAAGTCTAAGCTCAGCTTTAATTCTTTATTTTTTCTTTTTCCTTACAATTTATTTGCACAATATGATTCTATTTTTTCAACTTCACTGGAAGTTCTTACAGACAACATGACATTCCAAGATTCAATCACATCAAGTGATATTATACAATTGCTATCACAATCATTTTCAAAACATTTTCTTTCTTCTTAAACTCCTGTTATCAGCTCCCTTTTCCCCTCCCTACCCCTCTATAGCCCCAGGAACTCTTATTCATTTTTTCTATAATAGTTTTTTTTGCTGTATCTTACATAATACAATATATCAATTCATATAAAATTCTGCTGTTTGATCCCATTGAATGGGATTATGCAATATCAATGCTATCAGCTGCCATCCCTCAGTTTCCCCACTCTCATTCCTCAGGGAATTATTACTTCTGTTACTGTTTCTGAAAGGTAATCTATATTGATTTTCATGTAAAGAAAAATTTAAACATACAAATGAAGATATGAAAATCTAACATAATAAATGAGGTAAAGCAAATTAAAAACAATGTTAAGGGGAGGAAACAATTAGAGGATAGTTATGTGGTTCATTAAAATCATACCACACCCCAGATTTATCATCCTTTTCTTGTGCCCCTTCTAAGAAGGACTGTCCAATTATCTTCCAGGTGGGTTTTGGGTCTCTGTTACATTTTTAAGTTTTAGTCTCTTACTTTAAATATTCTTCAATTCCTCCATCTTTATTTTAATCGCCTTTGAAATGGAGGTGCAATTATTTGTGAATTGGACTCAAAGTCATTTTATTTTACTTTCTTTTGAGACATAAAAATCTTTGAAAAGTGAAATCTAGAATCTTCTAAAGATATAAAACAGAAGCCCACTAAGGTTAGCTAAAGTAAAAGATCTATTGCAATGATATAAACTGCAACAATTGGCTCAAATATAAAAAAATTATGAGGATGGCTCAGGACCAGACTTGTTTTCCTTCTGTTCTACATAGGCAGTTGATGGCACCTGGCAGCATGAGTGTTTTAGAAAATCTCAAATTTCTCTATACAGGACTTCAACAACAGAATGTGTTGGCTATGGTCACAGATGTTCATGTAAATCGCCTGAGGATTTATCAAAATTCAGATTCTAATTCAATAGATCTGGGGAAGATTCAGGGTTAGAATGTCCCTTATGCATGTGATGTTCATGCTCTTGACCATGGACCATTTTGAGTAGGAAGAGACCACTTTTCACTGGTGACCAGTGGTTGTATCAGTTTTATTTTAACAGGTGTGCACACTATTTATGTGTCAGGAAACAGGGTAAAAGAAGGATGAGTGCCAGTGGGTGGCAGGTTTTCATTGAAGAACACAAACAACAGGTTTACATCGAAGAACACCAATATGGAAAACCTAAGAAAATGTTTTTGTTTAGCACAGAGAATTGGATTGAAATATCTATCAGGTCTCAGGAGAAATCACCTGGAATCTCAGTCTTCCTCACCAACTTCATCTAGTATCTTTCCAATATCCCTCCACATACCTTGATTCCTAACTCTGCTCTGCCCTTCTATGAAATTACATTCATTCATAATAATGATTAGAATCTACCTTCAGGGATCTATTCTATAGCTTCCCCTGTAAGTGGAATTATCATTCCTAAAATTTTGTGTATGAGGTAGAAATTTAAAAGCAAAGGGAATTCTGGGATGTCTTGGATTAATTATTTAATCTTAACTCTATTTTAAGTAAGCAGGTAATGTTAAATGAAGTAACACCCAGGTTTAAAAATTACCAAGCAGGTGTTTAAAAGACTTCACTAAGCATTTCTACTATAGTCTAATTAGTGATCTAATAGATTTTACAGTGCTCCATCATCATTATTTCTCATTCATTAGTTGTTGTTGTATTATGTGTATTATAAAATTTATACCTTTTAAAATTTTCCTTGTAAAAGTGTTCTTATCAAGTTTCAGAAAATCTGACTATTACAAAGGAAAAAATGCTGAAAATGTATTATTTCAGATAAAATAGTTTGATTTTATCTAATAATAAATAAAATAGTGATTAAAATGCTTTTTATAAAACATTTTAATATCTAATTTACACAAATACACAGATATTTAAAATCTACATCTGGCTAGCTAGGCTTAATATTTATTTTTCTGTTAAAACAAACTTTTGCATATTCATTATTCTGCACATCTGCTTTCTCTTTAATGGAGAATGTTAGCTTACATAGTTAGAAAGATGTGCCACAAATGTTGTCATTGATTTGTCAAAAAGTGACTCACCAATTAAAATGAGATAAATTAGGGACAGAGGTCCGGTGGCATAGTGGTTGTGCACGGGACTGCGGCCCATTGGGTTGGAGGTTCAAATCCAGCAGTGCTCTCCAGGAGCAAAGGCTGTGCCTCCTACTCTCACACCAGGGGGCAATGATGCCTCCCCAATGAGGTAAATTAAAATATGCTGAAGAATACACATTATAAGACAAGTGCAAGCACTGAAATCATTATTCAATAAAAATGAAATTGTCTATGTAAGCAGCACCTAGAGCACAGGAACATCATGAGATCTCCAGCTTGCCTCTGAACACACACACAATTTGATACCCTCTAGAACAAGAATTCTTTAAAGGGTAGGGTGCTTTTTGAGGACAAAAAGCATATCCAAAGTTCAAGTATATCTGAAAAAAATCATATTCCTTGAACTTTCATGTAAATTCTCAGAAATCCAATCTAAATTAACTAAATTTATTTACTTTAATCTTAAAAATAATGTAATATTTCTCTTGGGATAAGGGATGACAGTGGGGGAAAAAGTACATACAGATTTTAAAAGTATAAATAGTATATTGGGTACATATTTGTTAGATATTTGTGTATTTTTGGAACCGCATTGAGTACCTGGAAAGGATCAAATGGGAATCGGTCTTTTCCCTCTAAATTGCTCATGCTGGCATCAACTATACATCAAACTGTAAGTCCCAACTCAAATTTGCTCTTATGCTTGCCTATTGCTGAGTCTACTTGTAGACACCCAGTGATATGTCAGATCCAGGTTGGGGATTTTACAGAGATCAATAATTTCATCAGAGATCAGGGATCGAGGTTCCCCATCTTTCTAATTTTCCATTCTATCTTGCAAATTCAATTATGTAAAACAGAGTAAGTTAATTACAAAAACATGAACAATCACAAGTTTACCCATCATGGCCAAATAAAGATTGAGCCTGTGAGTTGGAATGTTAGTTTCGCAACCACATGGATACTGCTTATGGCAGTTCATTTTAGCCTAGACAAAAACTCTTTACCTTTTCCAGTATCTTTCCTTTAGCAGAAGAACATGCTTTCTGGAGACCTAACATGTCTGCTTCACATTGACTCATTCACAAATGGGATCAAGTATTCCCTCAAAGCCTAACCCTAGCAAAGAGAAGGAAATTTCCAACATCAGATTAAATGACAAACGAAATCACCATTTTAAATATATATTAAATTTTGGATATAAATATACCAAATTGTATAGTATTGCATGAAAATTATAAAAGGAAAAATGTCTGAAGACTTACCAACTACATGCTTGAACTCACTGATTTTACCCACCACTTACTTGTATGGTGAGCACTGGACTGCTAACAACAAAATGGATAGTTCAAAACCACGAGCCACTCTGTGGGAGAAGGAGGAGGTCTTTCTGTTCCTGCAGAGATTTACAATCTCTGAAACCATAGATAAGGTTGCTATTAGTATGAATATACTTGGTGTCCACTGGGGAAAAAAAGTATTAGGGAAAGGTACCCAAATTTTATACACTTGTAAGTAAAAAGTATTGCTACAAAATCATAGAAACCATGATTAAAGAAAAATATCAAAATATGAAGTTGTTTCTTAAAATATCCTTCATTAAATTCTATATTCTTCTGAAGGCTGTGTTTCTGTCTTTCTCAACTTTCCTTCAAATAATTCTGCATTCTTTGATATACATCATGTCAAAACAGCTGTTTTAACATTCTCAAGGGTCTCAGATTGTGTTTCTTTTTTCTATTGTGTCCCTAGCCTGTTGAATGTGTGGAGTGAGAAGAAATATGAATGAGAAAAGATAAAGTGAGGGAACTAAAGTTTCCCAATAAGTTTTTTGAGGATAGTCCTCCTGTACTTGAAGAATGGGCAAGTGCATTTTAGTGAAGGAAAAAGTTGCTGGAAAACTTTCCTGCTTTATTTCTTGCACAATTTTCAATTTTCTTAAAATTTCTTTCTAGTAAACTCTTGTGATCATCTTGTGTCCTTTAAGAAAGTCTCACAAACAAGGAGGGACACTATATAAAGCTCAAAGTTTCAGTGGGAAACAGTAAGCATATTGAACATTTACTCTTCTAACAATGGATGGGCGAAATCTGTCAAACTATTCAAAAGATAATAAAAGAAATCACAGATTCAATAATCATCACAGGTAACTTTAATAAACTGCTATCAGAGAAAGATTAATTCCTGGAAAAGAAAGTCAGCAAGGAGGCTACAGAGCTAAATAATACAAACAGACAACTGGACATTTACAAATCTCTATACAAAAGTAAAAAATTTTCCATTCTTCTCAAGCCTACCTGTCTCATTTTCAGGAATAGACCACATGCCAGGACACAAATCACGTCTGAGTAAATTCAATCACATAGAGATCATTCAGATGTGTTTCTTGGATTACCATGCCATAAAGCTCAAGATTAAATAACACCCAGAAAAACAAGGACAAAACAATTGGAGGATGAACAACAATCTTCTGCAACATGAATGAGTACTGACCCAGGTTAGAGAGGATGTTAGGAAGTTTCTAGAAACTAATGAGGATGAGAACACAGTGTATAAAAACTTATGGAATATTGTGAAGGCAGTTTTCAGAGGTAGCTTGCTATCAATAAATGTATATATGAAAAAAGAAGAGAGGCTTATGACTGATGTTATCACAAAAGCTCCAGCAACTAAAACAGAGTCAGCAGAACAATCCCTTCTATAACAAAAGAAAAGAAATAATAGGAATCAGGGCAGAGTTACAACAGTGGAAAGACAAAAGAACAGTGCAAAGGATGAATGCAGCAAAAAGGTGTTTCTTTGAAAGGATCAAATGAATTGACAGACCACTGGTGAAACTAACAAAGGGAAAAAAAAGAGCCAACATCAATAACAAGGATGAGGAGGAAAGAGGGGAATTCACAAGAGACCCCAAAGAGGTTAAAGGATAATCACAAAGTACTATAAAGTATTGTATTCTGATGAATTAAAAAAAGTGGAAGACATGGATAAATACTTGGAAAAAGAGTCCCTCCCTTGATTATCCTAGTCAGAGGTTAAGAACCTTAATAGACCCATAGCAAAAGAATAAATATATATGATTAGCAAGAAGCCACCAGCATAAAAATCTCCAGGACCAGACAGCTTCACAGGGGAATCTTAACAACCATTCAGGGAAGAGTTGACACTGATCCTCCACAAATTATTCCAGAGCATAGAAAAAAGGATGGTAAATTGTCAAACTCATTCTACGAAGTGAGTATAACTTTGACAATGAAACAGGGCAAGGATCTCACAGGTATAGAGAACTACAGACTGATATCTATAATGAATATGGATGCAAAAATCCTTAAAAATATTGGTCAATAATATACAAAAGTATATAAGACATATAATCCACCATGATCAGGTAGGATTCATTCCAGGTATGCAGGGATGGTTTACCATCTAAAATTTCATTAATATTATATAGCACATTGATTTTTTAAAAAAAGAACCACATGATAGTATCAATAGGTGCAGAAAAAGCATTTTTGTTTATTTGTTTGTTTGCTTATTGGCATCACTGCCTGTGGTCGGAGTGGGAGGCCCAGTCTTGCTGCTGCTGGATTTGAACCACCAAGCCAATGGACCACAGTTCTGCACCCAACGACTACGCCACTTGGGCTCAGTCCGCAGAATATGCATTTGACAACACCCAATACCCATTCCTATTTAAAACACTCGTGAAGATAGGAATGGAAGGAAAATTCCTCAAGCCAATAAATCTATCTATGAAAAGTGAACAGTCAACAGTATAGTCAATGGAGAAAAGAAGAAAACAATCCCACTGAAAAAGGGGACAGACAAGGATACCCCTTGTCCTCACTTCTATTTAATATGGTACTGGAGGTCCTAGCTAACAACATAAGACAGCAAAAGAATATAAAATGTATCAAACTTGGAGAGGAGAGGTAAAACTATTACTATTTGGAGGTGACAAGATTCTATATATTTAAAATTTCAAAAACTCCACAATAGCAGTAGAAGAAAATAGAAGAGTGGCAGGGTACAAAATCAACAAACAGAAGTCTATTGCTTTGATATATATATATATATATATATATATATATATATATATATATATATCAGACAAGAACATTGAAGAGGAGATTTAAAAAGGCAATACCCTTCACAATAGCCAAGAACAAATTGAAATACCTAGGAATATATTTAACCAAAATAAACTAAAGATTTCTTCAAGGAAAACTATAAGATCCTACTACTGGAAACTAAAAACAATCTCCACAAATGTCAGAACATCTCATACTGGGGATCGAAAGACTCAACATAGTAAAGATGTCAATCTTATCCAAAGCACTTTATAAGTTTGATGCTATTCTGATTCAAAAATCAATGGCCTTCTTCAAAGAATTGGGAAAACTGACCACCAATTTCATATGGAGAGGGAAGGAACCCAAAATTATCAGAGAACTCCTCAAGAGGAAGGATAACGTTTGAGGACAACTCTACCTGATTTTAACACCTACTAAAGACACAGTGGTAAAAAAAAAGTGGTATTGGCATGTTGACAGATATTCTGTCCAGTGGATAATAACAGAAAGACCATAAGTAAAATCACCAGGATATAGACAACTGATATTTGTTAGGTCCCCAAATGCATCAGGCGGGAGATGGAATGTCCTATTTAAGAAGTGGTGCTTGAAACAATGGAAATCCACATGTAGAATAATGAAACAAGTCATTTACCTCAAACCATGTACAAGAACAAGCTCAAGGTGGATCAAAGACTTAGGAGTAAAACCCCAAACTATCAGGACCATCAATGAAGGAATCAGGAACTAGCCTAGGATTATTGGTCAAGGGAATAAGTTGGCTCACTGCAAGAGAGAAGGATATACACATAGGTGAACTGTAAATTGACAAATGGTATTTACTAAGAATAAAATACCTGTGAGTATTGAAAGCCCTCACTAATAGGGTAGCAAGGCAACCCATAAACTGGGAGAGGATTTTTAGCAATGACACATCAGACAAAGTGCTTATTACTAAAATTTACAATACACCCATAACTTGAAAAAAGAGAAAAATGTTACACCCCTGAGGAAGTGGGTAAAAGAACTGAAAGGAAATTTCACTAGTGAGAAGACCCATGTGGCCAATAAACACATGAGAAAGTGATCCCAAGCATTAAGCATAAGAGAAATGCAAATTAAATGCAAAGGCATGGTAAATGCATATTACCATGAGATACCATATAACACCCTTCAGGCTAGCTCAAATCAGAAAATATCAGAGGATAATAAATGTTGGAGGGGATATGGCAAAATAGGAACTTTCTTCCACTTCTGTTGGTCATGTAGATATGTATTGCCACTGTGAATAGGATCTGGCAATATTTAAAGAAAATGGAAATCGATATACTTTATGACCCACCTATCCCACATATCCAGAGGTAAGAAATAAAGCAGGCACAGTCATCTACACCCTAATCTTTATTGTGGTGAAATTTACAAATGCAGAGTGTTAGAAACAACCTAAATTTCTATTGCTACATGAGTGAATTGGCAAACCATGGCAAACACACTCAATGGAGTACTATGCAGTGTGTTACTCCAGGTAGATTAGTGGAAGAAATTTCATAGACATGCATGTAGATATAAGGAAAAGGTTTATATACAAGAGGAACAAGACATTGAGCCCTGTCCAGTTCAAAGTCATAAGTCCGATATTAACCCATATGCTCCAAATCGGTCGATAAGTCTTCTTCCGACTCACGAAGGCACAGGTCAGTGGGTGCAGAATTCCGGCGCTGGCAGGGGTTTCCACATGGCTCCTCACTTCCAGGGCTCAGGGTCCATCAACAGCAGAAGCAACTCATCGCTGGCAGAGGTCTCCATGTGATCATCCCAGCTTCAGAGGTCTGGCTCCATCAGAGCAAAGCCATGTGGTCTCTCTGCCGCCTTCTCAGATGCCGCTATCTTGTCTTCTCTGTGATTCATCTTCTCCCAAACTAACTCCCAACAACTGGGGGAGATAACTTCTCATCTTCACGAGGGAAATATCGTGAGATTTCCCAGACGTATCAGGAGAAAGCCATGCCCACACAGAGGCCTCATTGGCTACTCATTGGCTATCTCCAGATTAACAGCCTAGACTCCACCCCTACATTTCAATCACAAAATTAACATGAGCACATGACTGCCACATGCAGCACTAAAAAGCATGAGTGATCACATGAAACACATAATTTGATGGAAAGAGTTGGAGGAAATTATGCAAAGTGAGGTCAGTCAATTAGAAAAGAACAAGCATTACATGAGTCCCCTAAGGTAAGTATAATCAGCAGAGCAAAGACACTTATCTCATAATAGATGAATGGAGGCACAGGCAGTTGGCTAGGGTTCAGACCAAACCCAAAGAGGTACATGTGAAACCAGCATAGGGAAAGGAGGAAGGAGAAAAGGGGGGAGAGAAACTGAGATGATGTCTTGAGGAGAACAGGGCACTAAGCCACCTAGAGAAGGAGTATTGGTTTTTTCTTCCCAGAATTGAGAGTGTGCATACAGACTCCACCACGAGCTCACCAAAGCAGGAGGGCAATGTAACCCCTTGGAGTGCTGCACGAAAAGATTGCACTATAGGACTAGCCTTAGCCAGAGCTAATCTAATTGCCACCCTTGAAGTATGTGCCACAGAGAACACTAAACCTTCATGTGGAGTAAAGGAACTGATTTACCATGCCTACACACAAGCAAACCAAGAAGGAAAAAGAGAGACAGTCGGCCTAGACTATATATTGGCACACCAAACTCTGAGGATGATGTCCTGTGTTCCTGGAGCTACTAA
>PVJH01048154.1:0-10940 GCA_004026705.1 Nesogale talazaci | reverse complement strand
TACATCATAATATCAGAGTCTATTTCTTTTCCTAGGAAATTTGTCAAAGCGAGAAAATCTTTAATTTGCCTTTTACGAGGCTATTGAGTTAGGTGATATTATTAGTTGTCACCAAGTCAGTTCAGATTCATAACAACCCTGGCTACAATCATCAGAGCTGTTGTTATGTTGGAGCCTATTGCTGCAATCGCTGTGTCAATCCATCTCATTGGGGGACTTTCTTTTTTACCATGCACAATATCATTTGCTACTTGCTTCCAAGGAGTATTCTAATCGTTCTTCCAAGAGAGATAAGTTTGTTCTTTTGGAAGTCCCCATTATTTCTGGTATTCTTTGCCAACACCATAATTCAAACGCATCCCTTCTTTTTCGGTCTTCTGTTTAGATACTTCTAAAATATAAGCATGCCCACACGTTCTTTGATACACCTATCTGCACAAGAGGAAGGTTGATTCTCCTTGCTTGGAGAGTGGGCTATCGTCAGGGTTAGGGGGTTGAGCGATGGCCTCCAAAAGCTACGTTAAAGTCCTGTGAAGAGAGCTACCACAATTCACGTCACCCCCAGGAAGTCACTGGGTGGTACAAGAGTTAAGTGTTAGATTACATACTGAAAGGCTGGTGGTTAGACACCACCCAGGGATGTCTCAATGCACGCCAGGTGGTCTGCTTCTGAAAGGTCACAACTTTGAAAGCCTGATAGAGCAGTTCCACCAGAATTCACACCAGAATTCACTTGGTGTCAACTAATTTGCGCATATCACATGTGGTAGGTGGAAATGATCCCCCAAAGATGTCCATGTTCTAATCCCTGGCACCTTGAATTCAGGCTAAAGGGGACTTTGAAGGTGTGGCTAATTTAAAGATCTTGAGATGGGGATATTATCCTGGATTATTTGTGTAGGCCTGATATAAACTCAAGGGTCTTTATAAAATAAGAGGCAGAATAATCAGAGTGAGAAATATGACAGAGGAAGGAGAGAAAGACTAAAATCCATTCCACTGCTGCCTTTGATGATGGAGGAGGGGACCACAAAACAAAGAAGCAGGTAACTTCTGTTGAGGATGAGTTAACTCATCCTGTATAAGAGTAAAGCTACCCACTGGGATTTCTATGCAATCTGTATGGAAGCAAATCACCAGTTCTCTTCTTAAGTGGTGTATAGAAGCAGGAAAAAGGCAAGCAAAAGAATTCTTCCCTCCAAAAGAAATTCAGACCTGCACCTTGTTTGTGATTTTTGATTTTCAGAATTATCCCAACTCACTATCATGGAGTCAATTTGATTCACAGCATCCAGAGCTATAAGAGAATAAATTGTCATTGCTTTAAACTAATCATTTTATGGTAGTTTGTTAAATCATCAATTTCGAATTCAAAAAGTCACTGCCATCAAGTCAATTCTGACTCACAGAGATCCTACAAGGCAGGATAGAACTGCCCCTTTTGGGTTTGCAAGACTGTCCTTTTGTAGAAGTAGAAAGTCTCATTGTTCTCTCTTGGAGTGGCAGATGGTTTTGAACTCCCGACTTTGTGGTAAGCAACCCACTGTATAACCACCACAGCAGCAATAGCAATAGCTAACTCATCACAGCTCAGGGCTTAGCTCATATCCAATAAACTCCCTAGACCTTGTTTTTATGTCAATTAAATTGAATCTCCTACAAGAAGTAGTTTTCATATAAACAACACTTGACAGAGAGTTATTTTCAAAATGCTAAAAACTTGGCTCTCGTTCAAATAGACATGAGCTCATGCCAAAGATTTGCTAGAGTCCTCAATGAGATAGCCATCAGGATGGCAAAACTGGTCTCACAGAGTCTATAAGAAGGCAATGGCCTGAATGCAGCGGGGCAAAAAAAGGTTGAATAAGACTCAAAAGTTGGGGTCGGGCCTCATACCAGTTACGTGGATCTTCTCCCCAGAGAAAAAGGCACTACAGAGGACAGCACTAAGATAAACCCCAAGGAAAGGGGTGGGTCTGCTCAGGACACACAGAAACAAACCAAGAAGGAGGGAGAGAGAGAAAGCGTGAACCACATCTTGACCCACCAAGCCCCAAGGCTGATATTCCTGCTCAGAGCAGCCAATGCACAGAGCAGACCTAGAGCTGACCCCACCATGAGGCACACTGCCCCTTCCCTGACCCATAACCCTATAGGGGACTGCACTGGAAACACAGGCCTGACATACACCCCGCCCCTGCCCCCACACAAACACATACTCGGGCAAGACATGAAGGGAGCACAACAGAGCAGTAAGGGGAGCAAAGCAATGAATTCCTGGAAAAATCCCCCAAAATAGATTTTGGGGGCAGCACTTGGCACCTCATCAGACTCAGTCAGAAAACATTCATAAGGCTGGACAGACCTGGAACTATTTATAGACTTTATAAACAATTTCAAGGACAGAAGAGTGAGACTGATGGCTTGGGGATGGGGTGAGTATATGGGAGGGGGGCCAGGAAAAGAGAATCCAATAAACCCAGGAACAAAGGAACAACAAGGAATCTAAAATCAATGAGGAGGAGGGCATGGAATACCTTGTGGGGTTTAACCAAGGGCACTGTAGCCAAGAGGAATTACTGAGGGCCAAATGAAGGTCAAACATGATAGGGAGACAGGAAGAATATAAAAGAAAATAGCGGAAGACAGGCAAAGGACATTTAAAGAGGTCTAAATACAGGCACATCCATATATAAATGAGAAGCTGATCCCAAGGGCTCAAGCAGAAAGAAAAAATTTTAAATGATAATGGTGACCTATGCACAAATGTGCTTGGCACAATGGATGTGTGGATTTTTGTAAGAGCCCCCAATAAAATGATTTATTACTTTTATTAGTATCAATAAATGCTCATATTACAGATGATATTAAAAGGGCCGCTGAATAACCAACCCAAGATCAGAAGAGGAAATTATATTCCAGTTCTGAAATTCTGAGCATCTTGTTTGCAGAAAGTTATGCACAACAGTAAAAGCACAAAATCCATTTGCTGAGTTCCCAGGAGATTAAGCCTCCACTGAATACCTTGGACCATTGACCAGGGATGTGACTAGCCATGCCCTTAGATAGCGTGATTGGAAAGTGAATTAATGCAGACAGAGCCAGGTTAAAAGCTAGCACCTCATTTTTTCCCCTTTTGATCCATTTTTAACTTATTCTTTTTTTGTTGTTGTTGTTTTTTGGAATGGGGGGGGAGGTGCATCACTGCCTCTGGTGGTCGTAGGCACTACCCAGTGCTGCTCCTGAGAGCCGCCGCTGGATTTGAACCGGCAAGCCCACGGGCCGCAGTCCCGCACTCAGCCACTTACGCCACCGGGGCTCAGCCCACTTATTCTACTTTTTATTAGTTTCTGCTTTCTTTTGATTTGAGGATTTTCTATGCTCTATTTTGTTATTTTTATTGCAGGTGGTGGGTATGATTTTTCTTTATATGAAATCCAGGATAGGTAAATCTTTAGACACAGTAGCTCAATTAATAGTTTCCTTGAATTATAGCAGGGAAGGTTGGAGAGAAATAGGGAACTAATGAGTACAAAAATGAAGAAAATGGGCTGAGCCCCGGTGGCGTAGTGGTTGTGCGCGCGACTGCGGCCCACTGGGATGGAGGTTCCATTCCAGCTCATAGGAGCAAAGGCTGGGCCTCCTACTCCCACCACATGAAGGCAGTGATGCCCTAAAATAAATAAATAAGTCAGGAAACACAAATAGACAAAGAAGTGAAACTCTTGTTATTTGCAGATGAGATGATTCTGTTGAACTTAGCCGCAACAAGAACAACTGAGACATCAGAGATTTTTAAAAGCCAAAATTTATTGAAGGAAGAAAAAAAAAAGAAAAAAGAAAAGAAAATTCCTGGGCAGGGGTCCGCAGCATTTGATTCAGTTAGCTGACTGACCCATTTCTATTTCAGCTTAGACCTTTTATAGGGGCTGTGAAAACCAGAGGAAAGTTGTATGCTTCATCATTGTTGCATTGCACCCTAACTGGTTCATCTCCTCCTTGCAACCCCTCTGTAAAGGGAAGTCTGTTACCGACAAATGGCTCTGGTTTCCCAAACTCTTTTACAATAATATCATTTTTTAGTTTTTTGATGCCTGATACCTGATCATTTCAACGCCTCATGATCACACAGACTAGTGTGCTTCTTCCATGTGGGCTTTGTTGTTTGTGAATTAGATGGCTTGTTTACCTTCAAGCCTTTAAGACCCCCGGATGCTATATCTTTTGATAGCCAGGCACCATCACCTTTCTTCACCATATTTGCTTATGCACACATTTTTCTTCAGTGATCATCTTGGGAATGTGAGCATCAGGGAATGCCAATTTAATTGTACAAAGTGTTCTTGCATTGAGGGAGTACTTGAACGGAGGCCCAATATCCATCTTCTGCCTTAATACTGAACCTATAAATATGTAAAAGTAGATCTATTTCCCCATCATCATATATAAGTACATTCACCTATGTACATGCCTATATTTAGACCTCTATAAATGCCCTTTGCCTCCTATCTCTTTCCCCTATTTCCTTTTACTTCCCTTTTGTCCGACTATCATGCACAGCCTTCATTTGTGTTTCAGTAATTTCTCTCGGTTACCCTACCCTTGATGATCCTTAACAGACCTCTCACACTCTCCTTGCCACTGATTTGGATTATTTAATGTTCCCTTGTCCCTGGGTTAGTCAACATCATCTCCTTTCCCCCACCTCCCTCTCTCCCATATCTCCCCCCAGAACAATTGGTCCCATCATTTTCTCCTCCAAATTGATCATCCAGCATATCTTACCTAAATAGAACTTCAGAGATAATAATATGTACAAAAAACACAAGACATTGCAAGATGAAGCAACAACAACAACAACAAAAACCCAAAATGACTACAACAAGAAAACATTAATTTCTAGGGAAAAATATAAATAAAGAATAATAATAAAGAATAACCTATAAATAGTTCAAGTTCTATTTGTTGACATCTAGGAGTGACCTCCAGTTGAGTTCCATGGGGTTCCATGCCTTGGTCCCAAATTCTATCCTTGGCACTCCCTTGGCATCTCCTCTGTGATGGAATATCCAATTGTCTACAGATGGACTTTGGGTGTTCATTTTGACCTCCCTCATTCTCATCAAAATGGTTGTTTGTTCCCCCTTTCGACTCCACCATCCCTCCACCCTCCCAGTGTCACCACTCCCCACTAGTCTCAAGGGATTATCTATCCTAAATTTCCACAGTTTCGACTCCAAAGTGCATCCTCTGGTCTAGCCAAATCTGTCTGGCAGAATTGAGATAATGATAGTCGGTGGGAGAGAGCATTTGAGAACATTTCCTTGCTACTACACTGCAGCTAGACTGGCTCATCTCTTCGCTATAAGCCCTCTGTCAGAGGATGTCTCTTCACTTATTGATGGGCTTTGGGTCCCCAATCTGAATTCCCTCCCCCATTTATATTTTTTAGGTCTTTGATGCTTGATACTTCTTATTTCTTTGTAATTTCCTCTTGTCCCACTATCATGTTCTACCTTCATTTGTCTCTCTGTACTTCCTCTCAGTTATATTGTGCTTGATCAAACCCCACTAGGAATTCTATGTTCTCCTTGCCACTGATTTTGGATCTCTTGTTGTTCTCTTGTCCCTGAGTTTGTTCATTCCCCGCCCCTCCCTTTCCCCCCACATCCTCTCTCATATCCTCAGAGAACTGCCCGCCCCATTGTTTTCTCCTTGAGATTGTTTAACCTTCATATCTTATATAGATACAAAAAATATAAATCTGAAAGGAAAAATAGCCTATGAATAGTTACACATCTGTCTGCTGATTCTTATGAATGTTAAACACTATTTCATTTGAATTACTTCAATCTAACTTGAGGAAGAGCTATCTAGTGAGCTGAATAGATTTAGGCTTGTGCCCATTCCAAATAAAGGTGACTTAACACAACACAGAAGCTAATAAATAATGCCATTATGTCACACTCAAAAAATTTTGCTGAAGAAAATTCAAAATTATTGACAGCAATATTTGACAGAAAGTCATCAGAAATCTAAACTGGGTTCCAGAAAAAAATATGCTACCAGCAATACCATTGCTGGTTTCAGATGGATTTTGACTCAGCACAGGGAATGTCAGAAAGGTGTTTACACTGCTTTATTGACTGCTTAGAGACATTAAACTGTGGATCATAAAAAAACTATGGATAATATTTTAAGAAATGAAAATTCCACCACTGGAGAACCTGTACATAAACCAATACATACTCATTAGAACAGAATAAGACTATATTGTATGTCTTAAAAACAAAAAAGTATGAGCAGAGTTGTATTCATTCCCCCATACTTATTCAATCTGTATACTGAGAAATAGTTAGAGAAACTTGATTGTATTAAGAAGGATGCAGCATCAGGATCAGATGAAGTTTCATTAGCAACTCCAATATGCAGATGAGACTACCTTGTTTGCTGAAAGTGAGGAGGAACTTGAAGCACTTCCTGATGCAGATAAAGACTGCAGGTTTAAGAATGGATTGTCAATGTACAGAAAACAAAAATCCTCACAACTGGACAAATAGACAATATCACAATAAGCAAAGCTTATTGTCAAGGATTTTATTTTATTTGGATCTGTAATCAGCATTCATTAAAGGATCAGTCAAGAAATAAAACAACCTGTTGCATTTGGCAAATGTGCTGAACAAGATCTCTTTCATGTGTTAGGGAACAAAGAGATCGCTTAGATGTGCTTGACCCAAGTCATAATATTTCCAATTTCCTCCTATGCATGTGAAAGTTGAATAATGAATAAAGAAGATGGCAATCAAATTGGTGTATTTGAAATTATGGTGTTGAGGAGGAATATTAAATATGCACTGTACTGCCAGAAAAACAAGCAAATCTTTCTTGGAAGACTGGCTAAAATGGCCCTTACAAGCTAGGATGGAAACACTTCATCTCATGTATTTTGTATATGTTATGAAAAGAGAGGACTCTGGGAAGATGGCGGCCAGATAGGAAGCCCAAGCCCGGAGCTCCTGGAGATCGGTGAGTGGGGTGACACGGGGAAGGGTGGGGCTCTCAAACTGGGTTTTGTGACTCCAGGAAAGCTCAGAGCCTCCTCTGAACCAGGAGCAGGTGCGACCTGCCCGCCCGCCCCACGGACGCGGCACAGACGCCACCTGCACAGACGCTGCGGGTTCTTTGTGCCAGCGGGATCCAGGGCGCCGCTCTGCGACCTTGAGATCAGGGACCCACAGTTAGTTAATCAGCGCCCGCGCGCGCAATCACTGACCAGTCCTCCCCACCCCAAGGTGCCCAGGGGACACTCCACGCAGACCCACACCTCTCGCTCCCCACCCCCAGGGACTCCTGTGTCCCCAGCACAACGGTGGGCCAGCCCCTCCCCCACCCCGGAGGCCCCTGCCCAGGCGCACCTTAAGGGCGCCACCACTGCTCAGGATAAGATCAAGCCATCCCCTAAACCCAAGCCTGCCCACCTGGGCCACGCTTTCTAACAGGAGCGAAAGGAACGCCTGCACTCCCCACAGTCCCCGGCACTCCTCACAGACGCTGCCGGTTCAGGGTGTCTGCCCCAAGCCCCGCGACAGAGAGGTCCGCTTTACATTGTCCCCTGGGTAAACAGCCAGCCGGTCCTCCCCACCCCAGAGTACTAGAGGATTTTTTTCCCACCTATCTGTGGCAATCGCCCCTAGCCAGGACAGATCACCCAACTCCCACCCCATCCCCTAAACCCACTCCCCTGCTCAGCCAACACACTCCATCAGATCTGCAAGGCCTAGCTGCAAACAGTTCCTGAGGGAAGCTAAAAACCAGCCTCCTAAAGAGAGACCCCAGGGCCACAAAACACCAAGGAAAATGCCACCTAATACGAATAAATCAAACAAAAAACACCTAGCAGCTTCCACATTATCAAGAAAAGAGAAACTGGATCCGATACAAGATCAGCTGGACCTAACAGCAGTCATAGAAAATGCGGAGATGGATCAACCACAGAAAGAAATCTTCAAGATGTTACTAACACGTATGCAGCTCTTGAGCGACACATTAAAGAAGAAAGAAGAATTGATACAGGAGATAAAGGCCACGCACCAAAAGGAAATCCAAGAACTAAAGAGTGAGCTAACACAAATTAATAGTAAGCTCTCAGATTTCAGCCAGAGAATGGAGGAGGCAGAAAACAGGACAAGTGACCTAGAGGACTCACAAGTAGAAATTAATAAGGGGGAGAGAAAATCTAATAAGTCTATGAGAGAAGCAGAAGAAAATATCAGATGCCTGGCTGATTCTGTGAAAAGAAACAACATTAGGATTATCAGTCTGCCAGAGGATGAGGCATCAAGAAAACCAACATCCAAAATAGTGAGGGAATGCTTAGAGGAAAACTTCCCTAGCTTAATGAATGAAAACCATATAACCATACAAGAGGCAGAAAGAACACCAGCTAGACTAAACCCCAAGAAGAAAATACCAAGACATATAGTTGTTAAACTATCCAATTATGAAGAAAAAGAGTAAATTATGAGAGCAGCGAGGGAAAAAAGGGCAATCACATACAAAGGCAAACAGATAAGAATATGCTTGGACCTATCAATGGAAACGATGAAGAAGAGGAGAGAGTGGAGCAGCATATTCCAAAAATTGCAGAAACATGATGCAAACCCAAGAATACTCTATCCAGCCAAATTATCTATCAAAATTGATGGAGAAGTAAGAGTCTTTCCAGACAAGGAAAATCTCAGAGAATATGCCAAAAGGAACCCAGCCCTACAAAAGATTCTCACTGACCTACTGGGAGAAGAACAACAACAACGACCTAACACACGCAGAATGAATCTACCCAGAAACAGTCAAAGGGATAACAGCCCCCAAGATAACTCTGGCTCAGAGATGGAAGAAAAGCAAGAATGAACCACAAACATATATTGACACAGCCTATGGAAATAGAAAAACATCCAATCCAAGAGCGATAAAATGACAACACAGAGTGCACAGATAGATGTAATAACCCTAAATATTGATGGATTGAACTCAGGCCTTAAGATACAGAAATTAATAGACTGACTTAGAAAATACACCCCCTCAATCTGCTGCCTACAAGAGACACATCTTAAGATCACAGAAAAAAGTATATTGAGAATCAAAGACTGGAGAAAAATATACCAAGCAAAGAGCAATTCCAAAAAAGCTGGAGTAGCAATCCTAATATCAGATAAAATTGACCTCAAAGTGCAAACCATAATAAGAGACAAAGAAGGACACTATATAATGCTTAAGGGAAGGGTAAACAATGATCCAATAAGCATCTTAAATATATATTCACCGAATGAGAGACCTACAGAATATGTAAACCAGAAACTTCATATGATGAAAAAAGAAATTACAGCCTCAACAATTATAGTGGGTGACTTCAACACACCACTCTCTGAGAAGGACAGATCACAGGGAAAGAAACTCAACAAGGAGGCGAGAGATCTAAATACTACAATTAGATAGTTTGACTTGGTAGATATCTACAGGGTCTTTCATCCAAAGGAAAAGCATTTCACATTCTTCTCAGCCCCACATGGAAGTTTTTCGAAGATAGACCACGTACTGGGACATAAGGAGAATCTACATAAATTTAAGCATTGATATCATACAGAACTCACTCTCAGACCACTCTGCCATAAGGCTGGAAACCAACAAAAGGAAGGTAAGGAGAACTAGAGAAAGTAGTTGAAGAATGAATAATTCTCTATTGCAAAAGGAATGTGTGCTGGCCCAGATCAGAGAGGAAATTAAAAAATTTCTAGAAACCAATGAGAATGAAAGCACAACATACCAAAACTTATGGGACACAGCAAAGGCAGTCTTAAGAGGAAATTTCATTGCAATACAGGCACACCTGAAAAAGGAAGAGCGTCTCATAACTGATACGTTGACACAGAATTTACAACAACTAGAGCAGAGTCAGCAGGATAATCCCACTAATAGCAATAGAAAAGAAATAATAAAAATCAGGGCTGAGATTCAGGAGAGGGAAAATAAGAAAACAATGGGAAAAAATTAACTCTGCTAAAAGTTGGTTCTTTGAAAGAATTAACAAAATTGATAACCCGTTGGCAGACTTAACCAAATAAAGGAGAGAGAAAATTGCAATAGCAAGAATAAGGGATGAAAGAGGGGATATCACAACTGATCCTAATGAAATCAAAAGAATAGTCACTCAGTACTACAAAGATCTTTACTCCAATGAACTCAACAACTTGGAAGACATGGACAAAATCTTGGAAAAGCAATCTCTTCCTAGATTGTCGCCAATGGACGTCAAGAATCTTAACAGACCCATAACGATAGAAGGAATAGACAAGGTTATCAAGGGACTGCCAACAAAGAAATCACCTGGACCAGATGGCTACACAGGAGAATTCTACCAAGCATTCAGGGAAGAATTGACACCAACCCTACACAAGCTCTTCCAAAACATATAAAAAGATGGCAAACTCCCAAACTATGAAGCCAGTATAACACTGATACCTAAACCAGGCAAGGATCCCACAAGAATTGAGAATTACAGACCAATATCCCTAATGAATATTGATGCAAAAATCCTTAATAAAATACTGGCCAATAGAATATAAAAGTATATAAAACAAATAATTCACCCTGACCAAGTGGGGTTCATACCTGGAATGCAGGGATGGTTCAACATACGAAAGACAATTAGTATCATTCACCATATTGACAGGAAAAAATATAAGAATAATATGGTCATATCCATAGATGCCGAAAAAGCATTTGATAATATTCAACACCAATTCATGTTTAAGACACTCAAGAAGATGGGAATAGAAGGAAAATTCCTCAAGACAATACAAGCTATATATGAAAAACCAACAGCCAATGTGATAGTCAATGGAGAAAAGACAAACACAATCCCACTGAAAAAGGGGACC
>PVJH01048153.1:0-10943 GCA_004026705.1 Nesogale talazaci | reverse complement strand
CATCAATTGGATCAAGCATATTTGTACATATGTTGCCATCATCATTTCCAAAACATTTTCTTCTTTAGTCTTCGATATAGGCTCTTATTTTCCCCTTCCTCCTCTACCCTCCTACCCTCATGAATTGTTGATATATTTTATATTGTCATTATTATTCTGAGATAGAAATGTTATTAAAATAACTTTGTTATTAACTTAAAAGAAAAAAAGATATTGGGAAATGTTAATAGAGTCAGAGACATATAGAAGAAATTACAGAAAAAATACTGGAAAATGTAGGGAAAAGCATTAAAGAGTGCAGGAAAACCCTACAAGATCAAATTGACAAAATAGCTGAGATATTATGAACCATACAAAAAGGCAAAGGAAAAACAAAAAAAAACCTGTCATGGTGTCAGTTCTACCTTTTAAATCCAGCTGGACTGTAGGAGGTACAGTTGTGGAAATGGAAAATGGAAATGCCGGCAATGCAGAACACATGGATCCTTTGGGGTCAGTAGCAGTAATGGAGATACTGGGTGGGTAGAGGAAAAGTGGGGTAGAGAGGAGGAGTCAACTTCGGGGATCTACACATAACCTTCTACTGGGGGTAGAGGCATTGGGGGAGAGGGTGAAGGGAGACATACGACAGTGTAAGCTACGACAAAACAATAATAATTCAGAGTACTGAGGGCTGGTGAGGGAGTGGGGAGCAAGGAAGGAGGGCAAGGGATGGGAAGCTGATGTCAGGGGCTCAGGTGGAAAAGTGGAGGTTCAGAGAATGATGACAGCAGCAGGCATGCAAAGAAGTGTGGCTATATATGTGAGCCCCCAATAAATGATTTTTAAAAATGGTTAGTACTAAGTTTTCATAAAATAGGCCATGAGTTAAAACAGAGGAATAAATATCATTCAATCAAAGATAGAATTCATAAGATTGAAGATAAGTCCTTCAATGATAATTTGTTAGAGAATCAATCAGAAAATAGAATTATAAAAAAAGAAGACAAAAAGAAAAAGAATTATGTAGGTTATCACCAAATGAAACTTATACGTAAAGGTAATTCCAGAACTGAAATAGATACAATTTTAAAAGCACATAGAAAATTGCAGAAGACTTGCTAGAATAAATTTTCCCTAATATCAATGATAAGAAGATATAAATTCAAAAAGCTGAATAAACCCTGAACAGAAATATGCCAAAATAAAATGTTTAAACCTTCCAAATCAAACACAAGGAGAAAAAATAAATCAAGAGAGCAATCCAGATAATAATAAATAAGCTACTAATAAGACTAACCAATATCTACTCAGCAAAAACCATTCTGATAAAAAAGGGATGATGAAATAAAACTTTTAAAGAAATAAAATGTTTTCAATAATGAATTGCATATCCAACAAGTTTGTATTTTAAATATGATGGGGAAATGAGAGTGTTTCAGTTAAAAAGAAATTTTTACAAATCTTATTTGAAATACATAAAAATTTCAGTGACAAGAAATAAACAGAGATAACATAGATGATAATGGCAACCAGAAGCATGAAAATATCTAAACTAAATACACTTACAAGTCTCAAATTAAACATACCAATTTGTAAATGAAGGCACATAGAGATTAAAAGAGGAAATGTGTAAGTATAGCACTTCAAAATGGAGAGATCAAGTAGATTTTAATATAAAATAGGATACTTATAGAGAGAAATACTTATATAGAGAAATGATAATTTTCAGAGGAACCTCAAAGAAATTAAATTAATTTTCAGATCCAAATACTAAGGAGGAAATATAATGATTCAGGAAACATTAAACTGACAAAGGGATGAGCCCTGGTGGCATAAGAGGTTGAGTACAGGACTCTGGTCCACGGGCTTGGCAGTTCAAATGCAGCAGCGGCTCTCATGAGCAGTGCTGGGTAGCTCCCACGACCATCAGAGGGCAATGAAGCCAAAAAAAATGAAAAAGAAAGCACACATTATTATAAGAGATAGTACAAGGGTTACTTAGGCAAAAGAATATAGCCATAATATAGATCTATGCACCTGGGGAAAGAGACACAAAATACATAAATCAAAATTTAACAGAATTGAAGATAGAAATAGACAACTCTACAATAAAAGTAGGAATGTCTCAGACATCACTTTTGATCAGCACTACACAGAGAAACTCAAAAAGATATTGAACAGCTAAACAGTAACAACCAAAGCAATCTCAAACATATTGACAAATCGATGCAAGAACGGTAGGACATGCGCTCAGTGCACATGGAGCTGCCGCCACAATTGACTCTATGTGAGAGCACAGCACAAGCCCTAATGAATTGAAAGGGACTGAAACACTAGGAAGGCCAACACTGACTCACTGCCACCGAACTGATGTCGATGCATAGAAACCCCATGGGAAAGGATAGAACTGTTATCCTTGTGCATTTCCAAGACTGTAACTCTGTTTTTTAGAACAGTTTTATTACCAGATCATCTATATGTTTTATTACCAGTTCATCTACAATTAAAATATTCAATCACATCCAGAAGATTTCTTCAATTATCACCTCCTTCATTTCTAGAACTTTTTTTTCTTCCTTGTGTTTATTGCTATTCAGTTTCTCTTGAGCAGAGAGTGACTCCAAACTGCTAACCTTGTGAACCAAAGCCCAATATGTAGTCACGACACCAGGACTCCTGAGATCACAATGGTACAGAATTAGAAAAAAATAATTTTGGAAAAAAATCAAATTCAAGGAAATTGCAAAATATTCCACTTAGAATAATGGGTCATAGAAGAAATGAAATTAAAATTAAAAGTATCTTTAAATCAAATGGAGAGGAAAACAAATGGCAAAGTGTTTGAGAAACGGCAAAATTGAAGTTCAGGGGGCAATTCCCAAGAACAAACACACATTAGAAAGGTAAAATTTTAAAAATCAACTTGTTAAGCACACATGTCCAATAATTAGGAAAAAATCAGCAAAATCAATCTACAGTGACAACAAGAAAAGAATTAATAAATATTGAAAGAATAAGTAAGATATACAAAAACAGAAGAACTGTTGAACTATTCAAAAAGACCAGAAGTTAGTTTTCTGGAATTTAGCAAAGGAGTAGGTGGAGATGTAAATAACTTGCATAAGAAATTAAATGTATGGCATCCCATCAGAACTAACTAAAATAAAATGGTGAATAATGGAATATTATTAGAACTGTATATTAACATTTTGATATCATTGAATCCGAAGCAAAAAAATTCTACCTATCTTCACTAACACAAACTGAGGTGGAAATTTGATACCCAAACACAAAAGAAGAAGATAGAAAGTCTGTTTAAAACTCTTCATGAAAATATTTCCGGTCAATTGAAATTCACAGGTGAATTATACCACACTTTCAGTGCACAGCTGATACCAATATTACTCAAACTAGCCCTGAGTGTACAAAAGGATGGACTCCATTTTATGAAGCTTGCATAAGAGTGACACCAGAGGCAACCAAAGGTACAATTTAAAAAGAAAACTATACACCAGTATCTACATAGGTCTACATGCATGAACATTTATGAATAAATTCTTATAAGAAGTCTAGGCAGCAGAATCCAAGAATATATCATAAAACCAATACATAATATCAATCAATCTTGAGACAAGATAAGCATGATTGAATATTAGAAAAACAATCAAAATGGCACAGCAACATAATATACCACAAAAAAATAGAACAGAGAAAACGAGCTGCACTGATTGTGCATTCAAGCAAGACAAATTCCTTGACAGCTTCTATCTTTCCTGCATTTATCCTGATGGCCGATTTGAGAGGATTTTGATCTTCTTTACATAGAGTTGTCATCCATACTTACCCAGCGATCCTGGATCTTCATCACCAAATTCTTCAAGTTGCCACTTTCATCACATAAGGATCTAACATCTGCATATTGCAGGGTACTAATAAGACTTTCTACACACCTGGTGCCAAATTCTCCTTCATATAATGCAGCTTCTCTAATTATTGACTCTGCATACAGATTAAAGATGTATTGTGAGAGGACACAACTTTCTGTACACAAAAAAGGACACAACAAAGTTGCTCTACAACTTTCCTGATTTTAAACTAGGCATTTTGCCATGTCTGTTCCTACAACGGCCTCTTTATCCAGGTACAAGTTCTGCAGGAGCAAAAGGAAGTGTTCTGGAATTCCCAATTCTTCTCAAGGTCATCCACATAGTTCAATGTCTTGACATAGTCAATAAAACACAAGGAGACATGCTCCTGGAATTCTCTGCTTTCGGCCAAGGTCAATTTGACAAGCAGCAACGGTTTCTCCTATTCCACACCCTAAGTCTAGCGTGAACCTCTGGAAGTTCCCTATCAATGTGATGATGTCACAGTTGCTTGATGATCTAAAACAAAATGTTACTCCCGTGTGATATTAGTGATGTAGTTCTGTATTTTGTGAATTCTCTTGGGTCACTTTTCTTAAAAATGGATACAAATAAGGAATCTCTTCCAGGCAGTTGGCCAAATAGCTTTCTCAAATTTCCAGTAATAGACAATTGAGTACTTCTAGTGATCCTTTAACTTTATGAAACATTTCAAAGGGTATTCCATCAAATCCAGGAGTCTCGTTTTTGTCAAATGCCTTTGGTGTAGCTTGAACTTCTTCCTTCAGCGCCCAAGGTCCATGCTCATGTGCTACTTCCTGAAAAGGTGGACTTTTGATGACTTTTTGGTTCAGTGACTGTTTTCTTTCCACCTTCTCTTGATCATCAATATGCTTCCTGAATCATTTCATATTCTATATATCTGCCATCAAGTCAATGTTGGTCCAAAGGAACATCTCTGGGTTTCTGAGACTGTACCTGTTAGAGAAATAGAAAACCAATCTTCCTCTGAGGAGCTACTGGTGATTTTGAACTGGCAACCAGGAGGGTCACAGCACCACTTACATCCATTACTGCACCAGCAGAATATATGGATTCTTTCTTCATAGAGGCCAGTTATTTAAACCTCTCAACCTCTTTACAGGAGAAAGCTGGTGATTCACTGCTATAATGATAGCAACCAAAGAACGGCCCAGGGAAGGAGCCTCTCTGTCTGAGAGGGTCACTGTGATCAGAACGGACGCGAAATAAACGGACTACCCACAAGTATGAACAATGCAACCTCTACTTTCACCAGTCACCGACCGACCTATAATCTGTAAGGAGATCATTCTAAATATTAAGACCAGTTCTTCTTCAGAAAATTCTCTCAAAATAAAAAGAAAATTCTCTCCCAGTGAACTGTATTTTATATTTGTATTTCTGCTTTGGGATTATGACAATCCTTTAAATGGCATAACAAAAATCAAACTGGAAAACACACAATGGAGAGTCACAAATCAATTAAGAAAAATTTAAAACTAGAACAAAATGCGATTCATTTCAGAATTGATAGTCAGTTACGCTAGAGTTAGTTTCCACACATGGGAACCCTGGGCGGGTCTGAGTAGGTCTGTGTTCTACAGGATTACGATGGCGAATCTTTAGTAGGTAGGTGCTCACACCTGTTCTGCAGATCCATCTGAGTGGATCTGGCATAGTTTAAAAATATATCATTATTTTCTCTGACCTTATATTCTATTATTTTGAATATATTTCCTCCAGTAAAATGATTTATGACTATTGTTATTTTAATGTGAATTTATCAATAAGTAAATATAAAGGTGTTCAATAATTCATGAGCACACAGCGCTACAAATATGGAATTTTCCTATGAACTTTTTGAAGCTTCATTTTTTTCAGAGCTTTTAAATCACCTTCCCTAAAATTTACACAAACATCATTGTTAAACCTAAACATTAAAAATGAATTTCACTCCCTAAATTGAACCACTGGATGAAATTTATAATATGGATTTAATATTTTTAAGTCTTAAAAATAAAGGCAGATGATATAGGTGGACAAGTAAAGCTTCCCAAATTGTTCAGGGGGTGCGGGGAGTAATTCTAGATATATCCATCCCATTATTCACCCATTTTTCTGATGATCAGGAAAAATTTGTTTTCTCTAAAATAATTGTCTCTCCCAAATGTTTCTGGGGAAGAACAGGACCTAGTAAATTGAGGAGATATTTCTTTTTGACTATTCATATCATCAGATCAAGTTTTTCTTTAGACTTTTTCTCCAAAAAAAAAAAGTGTTAAACATTGAAAATTTTTATGTGTACCAGAAAGTGAGATAAAATTAAAATATTTTTAAATCACTTCAAGCTAATCAAATAAAAATTAATTTTCATTGAAAAAGAAATGGTCCTCCAAGTTCTCTTTAATACCTATAATTTCTGGAATTTCACCAAGTAAGATCAAAGCAAAGCCTAAACAATTATCCTATCTCGGACCATAAAAACTCCTTCAGGTTCAGTGAGATGAATGTACCTGCTCATCTTTAGCAGCAAACTTGATGAAAACAGACTCCTGGGTTTCACATGACTTCATACTGTCCATCCAAGTTTTTTCTTCTTTGGAAAAAGAGTAACAGTTTTCTCCACAACATTCCCATTTCCTTTCACATGAGCCATGGACTTTTTCTTGAAAATAAAAGAAAAACTCAGTTTTCCTTTATCCCAGTACCAAGAACATTGTGTTATGCTTGTCTCATTCTGGGTTTAACTGACTTATGTGAGGCAAGGTGACTTTTCTGTCTCCAAATTTGTTCAGGTTTGGATTAACACTGAAAGTTTGGCAGGTGAAAATATGGCTGAGTCAGATACTGTCTTTGTCGTATGCAAGGCTATTTTTAAAGTTACCACAGATAAAGCTTGCATTTTCAACTATAAACCAGAGTCCATGATTTGGAGTAATGATATCCTATTAATTTCAAGAATTCTACATTTTTGACAATGCCTTCTATAGGGAAAATGTCCAGTTCCCCCTGGGAAGACTGCTTCTATACAAAGACTATGAGTAAACATTGAATGTGCTTTTATAGCCTAGGAGCTTGGTAAAAAAGCTGAGAAACCACGAGACATTTTATTGCAATAGAGGAAATCCTGCAGACTCAAGTGTGCTTGAGTGTGGAGTGACAAGGAGACCCCTTACTGCAAATATCAAGAATCTCCAACAAGTCACCATGGGCTCACATGGAAGCATGCTGGTTAGTTATACAGAATGTTTGTTACGGTGCCAATGTTTGTAATCATGAATCATGAGAGTGTTTTGAGGCTGAAGTTATTGTGCCACTTTTGAACTTTTGTAAACATGTTGAGACAGAGTGGATAATAACATTTTAAACAAAAATCTCACAGCTATTACCTGAAATATTCAGTACATACCCTTACTAAGTGGTACAAATGTTTCTTGTATGGAAATATTTTTTCCTTTTGAGTCTTCCTTTTGCTGTGTTTTGCATTGAGAACAGTTCTGAAAAACTTAAATCCATATTTTCACATCAACATAATGAATAGTTTTACTAGAAGATATAATTTTACGATCATTTGATGTTTTAAATAGCAAATGATACATCCCACTAAATGAAATACAATTAGAGAAAGTGAAAGTTATTTCAAGTATGTAATTTTTTCATATATTATAAACCCTACTTCAATATTCCCTCTCAGAACATAGTCTCATCTCTAATTTAAATCAAAATAATAAATATTAATAAATCCCCTTACCTTACTGCTCCTTATCCTGTCATACAAAGTATCCATTCACCTTTCTGTTTTGTTTTGTTTTGTTTGTTTGTTTTGGGGGGGGGCATCACTGCCCTCTGGTGGTCGTGGGAGCTACCCAGCCTTGGTCCTGGAGAGCTGCTGCTGGATTTGAACCTCCACACCTGTGGACCGCAGTCCTGCACTCAACCACTACGCCACCGGAGCTCAGCTCCCATTCACCTTTTTTGAAGAAAATTTCACTTCCTCTTCAACAACAATGTACCTCCCAATAATATTGGAAAATCTGATTACTCCCCTAAGAAATGGGTCTCAATATTCTCTTCAACTCCACCCTTATTAATCATGCTAATTAATCAATTAATCCCTAATTATTCCTTTTCTCTCCTCTATCCTCAGAATCCTTTGCACTAATATTTTCTTATCTTATATAAGGTAACCTCAAACCATACCTTTTTCAACTTCTATCCTCTTTATTACCTCCTTATAATAATTATAGTTTCATAATAATAATTGTACCTCAAGTGTTCAGAATAGAATTGCACATGGTCCTTTACTCTTTTTTTATCCTCCTCTATTAAGACATTCTTTCACAGCTCCATAAATATGTTGCTTCCATTCATTTATTTATTAAGTCAATTCATTAATACTCAAGACTATGTATGACATTAACCCTATCTTTATTCATATGCATATTACTCTCCTTCCAATTCTTGTTTTTCCAAACATATAGCTATCAATTTAAATATATTATAGTCACCTATTTGAATTATTATATATTAGATAATATATTTACATATACTTTATATAACCACAGGTTCAAATTTAAAAACCACATAACAAGTGAAAAAATGATGTTCTCTGTTCCCAGGAAGATTTACAGTCTCAGAACGCTAAGACGTAGTTCTGCTCTGTCCTCTAGGATTTCCAATCTATGTTTGGGCGTCCACTCCATGCCATTCATATATGGATGTGTATTCCCAAATATGGCAATCTTAGAAGACAGAGTAAAATGACTCCTTGGGGGTGTGACCAGACCCTCATCATCCTCACTGTTGATTTACCTTTCAATAATTTCTACATGATGACGTATCCTGAAAATCATGCACCTGCAGCATTCTCTTCAGTGTGATATACATGTGGACTGCCAAGTGAGGCTTATGACACTGTAAGTCTTCATAGGAGAAATCAGAAGATGAGTACCACCCAGTCAATTCAGATATATATAGTATACATATATATATATGTGTGTGTGTGTGTGTTTGTAAATAGTGAATCATGAGAATGTGTACATTTACATGCAATACTTTTACACAAAACACTTGTTTAACATTTTATATGATCTGTTTATATAAATTTTTCCAGTTTGGACACAGTCATTTATTTTGTCAACATTTTAGTACAATTTAAAATATATATGATATATTAACAAGGCATTAAAAGCACCATCAAATTTAAAAGCAATCACCAATACCTCTTTAAGAATGAAATGTTTCTTTTTTTCTTTTTTGAGTGAAATGTTTCTAAAATGTGTCTTTTTAACTTTCAAATCTAGTAAAAAGGAACTATGGCATACCAGAATTGTGGGCACTTACTCTTTTTCCACTTCATATTATCTAAGATTCATACCCAGTGCTACACGCCATTGTGATT
This sequence comes from Nesogale talazaci, assembly GCA_004026705.1. NCBI lineage: Eukaryota > Metazoa > Chordata > Mammalia > Afrosoricida > Tenrecidae > Nesogale > Nesogale talazaci. The sequence continues at coordinate 1,673 of PVJH01048153.1, read as the reverse complement.
CATTTGTTTTGACTTAAGTATGATAATCTATTTTATGAATTCATCACTTTTACTTTATAATCAATAAAAATTAGACAGTATTAAGATTGTTTTAGGGTTTAAATAGATCTTCTAAAATATTTCTGTAAATATTTGCTGGCATACACATGCAAGCATTTCTGTTGGGCGTGTGCTCAAAATACAAAATACTTAGTCATGTTCAACTTCAGAAGGTAATAGCACACTGCTTCCAATGCGGATTTTACCAATTTATATTTTTTGAACAATGTATTAGAAATCACGTGGATCCATCCACTTCTCCTCTAAACTAAGTATAAATTTTTACTTTGAAATAATTTGTTTTCATTAAGCATTTTATTTCAAAAGTATATATTGGAGCTATAGAGTGGGTTCCCATTCTTATGCACATCCGCATACAATGCCCCTCATGGACTTTAAGGTTGGGTTCTCCTTTTATTATGATAAAACAATGGTGTCCTAAATAACTGTATTCATGCTGAGCCCTGGTGGCATAAGTGGTTGAGTGCGGGACTGCAGCCCATGGGCTTGGCGGTTCAAATCCAGCGGCGGCTCTCAGGAGCAGAGCTGGGTAGCTCCCATGATGACCAAAGGGCAATGATGCCAAAAATAAATAAATAAATAACTGAATTCACATACATTCTTTTTCATTTTTGAATGCATTTGTCTACAAACATTTATAGAAGTGGGATTGACCATTGATAAAGAGTATATGGCTTTTTTAAATATAGATTTTATTGGGGGCTCTTATAACATTTAATACATCATTTGTATTAAGCATATTTGTATACATGTTGCCACATTCATCTACATTATCTATTTGAAGCCCTCCGGCTTAAGCTCCTCTTCTCCTCTTGCCTCTAGTTCTTTATTTTTTTAATTCAAATTTTTAAACATAAATGTCTATGTTTATTTTTAACCACTAATCATCCAAATTGCATTTGGGCTTTGACTACATTTGCTCCTTCAAAGAACTGAGTCTACCATATATCAACAAATGGGTCGGATTTTTAAGTTCAATCAGTTTATTTTTTTCAATTATTTTAATTCATCTTTCGGCTTTTTTTAAATCATTGCACATGTTTATCCCATTTCTTGATGTTCTATTGCATTTTATCTCCTCCTATCTCTGTGACCAGACTTCATCCTTGTGTTGATTTATCTTTCTATGACTTCTACGTGTTGACCTATCCTGAAAATCATCCAGCTAAAACCTTCTCTTCAGTGTAGTATCCACATGTTCTGTAGAGTGAGTTCTGTCGCCCAGTGGCCTACGTAAAACAGATCAAACCACGGCCTTACCGTTCACCCTCATCCTATTTACTGCTACGTTTGCGTCCATTGTTACAGCCACTGTGTTAATTCGCCTGTGCGCGTCTTCCTCTTTTTCCTGCTCCCCCATTTTACCAAGCAACACAATGTAAGTTACACTAAAACTAATGTAAACTATTTTAATGTCTTTGAAAAGGCACTGTGTTCATTCTTGCTTTGATCTAAGCAGTTTTTACAATGAAATAATGAATAAAATAGTAAAGAATTTCCACAAATTATTTTTCCTATTGCAAATCTGATCCTACACCAAAAATAAGTTAAGTTTATTGTTCACCATTGATAATTTGCCCATATTGTATCATAAAATAATAGCTAATTATATA